>CM028327.1:32368016-32678016 GCA_016647705.1 Eucommia ulmoides | reverse complement strand
GGGCAAGATCCAAGAAGATCAAAGAAGCGCTTAATGGGCTAATTCAAGAGCTTTCGACTGAATTAAAAACAATAAAGCCCAAATTAGGCCCAAATGACGATCAATGCCTAATCCATCTCATCAAACAAATTGAATGGGTTTAAACATGAACTCAAATAGACCAAGGCTTGAGGACCACGAAATTCTCAGCATATTTATTTTATTTATTTATATTTTAATTTTAATTTAGGTTATTTATTTGATAATTTGTAAGGCATGATTGCCAAATTAGCCTTTTCCTTTTTAGATTAGGAGTAGGGTTTCCTTGTTTCTCTAGGGTTTTTTTTTTTTTTCATATTGTAGCCGCACTATTCACGAGCACTGTTCACCGATACTATTCACTACACTATTCATTACCTATTTAAGAAAGTTGTATCCCATGAGGAAGAAGACATTACTTTGATTAATAAAAATTGTGAGAGTTTTCTCTTTAGTTCTTCAGAGAACTTTTCTTGAACTTATCAAGAGTTTCTTGTGGCGTTCAAACTTATATCTTTGATTCGTGATTCATTATAATCATTGGGTCAAGATCATTATACCATTGGTTCGCGTTTCGTTCATAAACGTTGGGTCAAGGTAATCTATCTTTCAATTTCTGTATTTTTAGCTCGTTCAAAATCTGATTTAGTTTCGATCTTCGCGAAGAAACCCTAAGTTGGTTTCGGGTCTCACTAATCTTTGGTGAGATTCGCATCAACTATGCAATAATTTTCCATAAACGTCATACTTGTATATTAGTATAATTAGTTTAATTAACTTAGTTGAGTATATTTTATAATAAAAAACTACATTTTTATCGCCTAAATAAAGTTAGGTTATGACAATTATGATACTCAACGATAATCTACACCAATCCCTATAGATACGACAACCCTTACTCTTCTCACTCTACTAAAATTTGACCCGTACACTTATGATGAAAGTAGCGACGTATTTACGGGCTACCAGCAAACCATAAAGTTGGGCCAAGATGCATGTAAATAGGGATATTGATTTTGACGTGGTTACATATTTACTCACTTTACACTCGGGAGAGGTAGTGAGTTAGTTTAGAGATCTTGATTATTGAATGAACGAAATTAACTAATAATTGCTTAATTGGATAACGCAGGAATAACAAGA
This sequence comes from Eucommia ulmoides, assembly GCA_016647705.1. Lineage (NCBI taxonomy): Eukaryota > Viridiplantae > Streptophyta > Magnoliopsida > Garryales > Eucommiaceae > Eucommia > Eucommia ulmoides. The sequence goes on along the minus strand of CM028327.1, from coordinate 32,676,855 downwards.
TGAAATCAAGCCCCTAGAATATTATCGCTTAGAAAATCCATATTATATTTTATTTTATTTTTGTATTTATTTTAGTTTAAAAAACTCAAAAAAATTGATCGCCTAAATAAAGTTAAGTTACGACAATCGCGGTACTTAACAACAATTTAAACCAATCCTTGTAAATACGACAACCTTTATTCTTCCAATACTATTAAAACTTGACCCGTACATTTGTGGTGCCATTGTCAAGGATTGACTTGTAGATTGTTGTTAATATTGTGAATAAGTAATTTGATTTTAATTTAGGCATTTTTTTTTAATTTCTAATTTTTGTTTTTTCAGTTTTGTTTGTTTCGCGAGATACTTGAAGATGTCTCATCACCAAGTGCTATTATGATTTTCTCAACGAGATTCTGAGCCATTTTATTATGCTTGGGATAGAGTGTCAACTAGTAAACTTCCACGATGTATTACAAACCGCGACAAGAACATGGGTGGAATGAGGAAATTGTACCACCTCTTTCTACGACCTACCCGTGGACGAAGCCTAATTGTCGTTAGAAGACATGGCCGAGTTGAACTATCAGAGTTGGAATTTTTCAACAAGTCACCAAAATTTGGGGGATAACTCCAACATTTTGGCGCCATAGATTGACGCCCTAGACCAACCTGTGGAGTCTTCCCTCTCTCTAGATGAACTGTTCACTGCAATTATAGGGGAAACTCAAGTTTTCTTAAGGGGAACTCATAACTGTCTTAATGAGCATGAGGACCAACTTGACAATATTGAGATGGCCTACGCTAAAATCGATACGACCATAAAGTCTCTTAAGACGCAAATCGATTAACTAGTTAGCTACATTGAGACCGAGTTGGGAATGGTGGCACTGAGAGACACACACGCCATATTCATCGAAAGCCACCATGAGGAACCGAATGCAAGTGGGAGAAACTTGGGTGTTTTTAATGACGATGATTCGAATGAGGAAAAAACCCAAGAACAGACCGACGATGAAGAATCACAAGATAACAATTGTGATTCTTCACCTTTTTAGATCCAAATGTTGATGCCACCACCGATCCAAGACGATCACATCTATGAGGATCCGATGTGGCTCATTTGTCCTCCACGACCTTTTTTACTATTTATTCAAGCTTCTCAAGAACATAAATCAAAACAGAATCAAGTTGAGAGTACGTGCCATACATTGCCAAATCTCGCCAAGCTTGAGGGCGTCCACAACAAAGACCCATTTATTGTATTGTATGACACTTATTATGGGCAAAAACTGGTCTTTGACGAGCCCTTCTCCGTATCAATCCGAGGACGTTAAACCAAGCGCTTCTTGGGAGACAACCCAAGTTTTCAAATATTGGGGCCTAAGGATGTACGCTATGGGAGAAAGCCCAACACCGGTTACCTTTCCTGGAGCATCATCGCCGACCACACTCAGGGGCGAGATTGTCTCATCTCCTAGGTACATGTTCTTATTCCCTTGTGTTTAATTTGAATATATGTTTGACTTTGAGTTTGGAGGTGAGATACATGTTGGCTTGTGTTGGTTTGGGTTAGGGAATGCTTGTATGTGTGACTTTTCTTCGTATAATCTATGTTCTTGTGGCCATGTTTTTAGTTGTTTTTCTTTTTAGGTTTGTTTAAATAAATTGTGAGTTTTGTTGAGATGATATGACTTGAAATCAATGATGAGTTTAGACACATGATGTTCTCTTAGGTCTTTTGAAGTGCATTGCATTAAGATGTTTGTGTACTTGACTTGTGTTAATTGAAATTCACTCTCGACTCGTTACACTTTAGCACTATGCATCACGATCACTTGGCCTTTTGGGTACTCGGAGAACATTTATGTACTTTAGGTAGGTTTTGACATCTCGTGAACACTAGAACCCATTTGAGTGAAACTCGAGGCGAAATACTAGGTTATGTGTTTTTGAAGAGATACTTTAGGCATTTGTTTTGGATCGTTTGGGCCTTTGAAGCTAATCCTGAGAAAATTGTTTACCCTTTGTTACCCCCAGTTGAGCCAATTGTCTAATTCTTTCACCACCCTCATTTGTGCATCCAACCCACCGCATGTTTTTTTCCACTTCCTAAACCCCAACACTAATCGGCATGTTTACATGGATCATTGAGTGTAAGGATTAGCATGAGCTATGTTGGAAACTCATCTGTGGATTGGGATGTTTGTTTCATTTTGTATTTGTGTTGTTCATGTCTAAAAAAATATAAAAAATAAATAAATTAAAAAACATTGTTGTAGTATAGTGGTGAGTATCTTGTTTGTCCTCTTGTTTTTCCTACAACATTGGGGACAATTTTGATTTTGCGTTTAGGGGGTATGGTTCCCACCAATAAAAATAAAATAAAATTGTGGTTTAGTTTGTTTTGTGAATAATACATTGTAGGTTCAATTCAGAGAAGACATTTGATGAAAAGGGGGAGTCGGCGAATTTTCTTTTTCTTGGAAATTGTGCAAGATCTATGAGTCGTAATACATGCCTACGTGATTTGAGCCTAAAAATTACACTTTCATCTACCTTTTACCCTAGCAATCCATTACAACCCGTAAAGTCCTTTTGATCTCCAATGACATATGTACCTACATAATTTGTGGAGAGTGACACGAAAAATGGACTTTTGGTTGTTCTTTCATGTACTGCTTGAAGATTGTTCATTGTCTCCTTAGTACATAAATTTATTCGGGGCTCGTTTTGTTGGGTGAGAGTGATTGTGCACACATAGACACATCTAGAGTCTTGAGTGGATTAAAATTGATGCCTAAAGTCAAAAATCTAGATAATCTCAATGTGTGCATTTCTTTTGAGCTTGAACCATTTAGTGCCATCAGAGATTCTTGCAAGGTCATCGATTCGATATAAAACTCACATTTTATTTGTAGTGTTTTAGTATATGATTTGTGTTTTTCTTTATTTTCTTTTCTTTCACTTGAGGACAAGCAAACGTTTGAGTTTGGGGGTATATGATGAGTAGTTTATTTATCGACAAATCAAGTACTTTTAGATTCAAATAGTTGTGTGTTTTCATGTATTTTGGTTAGTTTAATGTGTTTTTGTATTGTTTTGTAGGTTTATAAATAAATGAAAAAAAAAAAAAAAAAAAAAAAAAAGATGCAAAATTGGTTTAGGTGCAGTAACGTCAAGGCCCTTTTTGACAATGATGCAATATCATTATGAAAAATCTAAAAACATGGAAGTTGTATATATACGTCTTCTCTTTCCATAGGTTTTTGAATCACCTCAATCAAAGTTCGGACGAAGACGTTACGGCTAAACTACAAAGTGGGTGTCAGTGCTGCCTTGAGCGCACTGCAGCGCGCAAATGGCAGTGTTTCTACCCTTTGCTCGCTACAGCATTGATGTTCGAATCTAAAGCATTAAATATACATTTTAGGGCTCATTTTAAAGGAGTAGAGAGAGGAGATAAAAGAGGAACATAGGGGACGCGATTTTTGGAGCGACAAGAGGTGATTTTGGGCTAGAAAACACTGATTGATGGTGTTTTGATGTGAGATCGATGAAGAAAACATCAATTACGGCACGTGTAGTTGAAGATCCGAAGCATAAAACCCACAATAAGATTTTATCTTCTTTTCTCTCTCCCAAATCTTTTGTTTTAAGTTTGTATTTGTAATATTGTGTTGAACTACTTACATTTACTAATTTATTGGGAAGATTAGCTATGGATTTTTCTATGTTGTGTTCATTATCTAGATTTAGGGCTTGACGTAGTCTCGTTTGAATCGTGTTGTGAATATTTTATCAAATATTAGATTTAATTCCATTTTATGCATTCCCTAGGCCTAATGTGTTTGATTCATGTGGCCAATGATTTAGATAATGTTAGGTTGTGAATTTCATACTCAGGAGATGTTGAATTCGTAATCGGAATTGAGAGTGCATAACGTAGGTTGTTGTGAGTCTGGGAGGAAATCAACACCTAGGTGTTTGAGTTGGAAATTTAGGGTCTCGTGAGACCGAGAGGTAATTGAGTTCTAGATTAATCAATTAGAATTTCTATTCAATTGTATTTACTATTTTATCACTTCCATTGTTTGCTTGTATTTGATATTGTGGTTGATTTAAAAATATGGGGTTTGACGCTCAGGAGAGGTAAACCTGGATTTGAACTAGGATTAAACACAACACAAGTTCTAATGTGTCAAAAGATTATTAGAACTTGTGCAATCCATAGGGTTGGGGCAAGACGCATGTAATCATCTAAACTCTTTATAGAGATATCGATTTTGACGTGGTTACATATTCACTCACTTTACACTCGAGAGAGATAGTGAGTGAGTTTTAGAGATGATGATTATTGAATGAACGGAATTAACTAATAATTACTTAATAGGATAACACAGGAATAAATAGATGAAATCAAGCCCCTAGAACATTAGTGCAAAGAAAAATTATATTATATTTTATTTTGTGTTTGTATTTATTTTAGTTTAAAAAAACCCAAAAAATTGATTGCCTAAATAAAGTTAAGTTTTGACAATCGCGGTACCTAACGACAATTTAAACCAATCCCTATGGATACGAAAACCCTTACTCTTCCTATACCATTAAAACTTGACCCAATTCTCTATCAACCTCCATGTTGCATCAGCCGCAATGCAAAGCAAGTCCTTCTCCATAACCTTGATCGAATGTGCCAGAGAATGGTATCACACCCTTGGGTCACTCTTCGGGTTTACCAATTTTGAGAAGGCTTTCCTTTCCCAATTCAATCGAAATCAACAAAAATCAAAATCGTCAACACGGATCCTCACCTTAAAACAATGAGATAAGGAAACATTTGAAGAATTCCTCAATCGTTTTGAGGTAGAAGCTAGCATCATTGATTGCCTCGACGATAGAGTAGATTCATCCATTCCGATGAATGGGTTAAGAAAGGAAAAAATCTTTTACTCCCTTGCTAAGCTTGCTCCTAGGAATCTTCTCACGAGGGTAACACATTTCATTGAAGTTGAGTCTGTAAGACCTAAACTTTTTTATAAGCATAATTTTAGTTGTATTTTAGAACATTGAAAAATAAAGAGGTAGATTGTGTTAATTATTATTTAATTTAAAATTTTAGGGGTTAATTCACAATTTTAAAAATATTAATCTTAGATTTCAGGTTTAACTAATAACTTAAAGAAAATTGAGAGGGGTTAGTGTAATTTAAAAAAGAAAAAATTCTTCTCCTTCATTGTGAAGAAAACATTATATTATATTATATTATATTATATTATATATATATATATATATATATATATATATATATATATATATATATCCATACATTACAGTGTAAGGAAAAGAAAAAAACAAAGAGTGAAGAGAAAAGGCCGATCCGACAGTGGGTTTCGGTCGTCGTTGACGGTGGTGGTGTGTGCGTGGGTGTGTCTTGTTTAGGTGTTATCGGCGGTGAGGGTGTGCACGTTCGGTTGCTCCGTCGCCGCTGTGGGTGTGTGATCACTGTGGGGTGTTGCCAATGTGCGTGGGCTGTCGGTAATCGTGTGGGTGCTCTGTTTTGTTGATAGTGGGTGTGTGTGGGTATTTTGTATTGCTGGCGGTAAAAGTGAATAGTTATCAGCATTCGTGTGTATGTGTTTCGGTATAGGTGTTGTCGTTTGTCGGCGGTGTCCAGTTCGCCGCCGGGGAGGGGTTGCTGACGGTTAAGGTGGTCGGTGATTGTTGCGGTTGTCGATAGAGTGTGTGTCGTCGGTAGGTGGTGTGTGGCCGTCGTTCGGCATGTATTTGTGTGCGTGTGGTGTCGTTCGGCTGGCCGGCAAAGAAGGTGAGTGAGAGTAGGTGATTGGCGACGAGATTTCAAACTGAAACAGAAGCAAAAAAGAAAATGAAGAAGAAAAGGGAAAAACAATTACACAAACAACCCAAATAAAAATGAAAAAACCCATTTTGCTGCCAGCGGGTGATTTGGAGCAGGTACCGATTCCGTTGGTTAATATTTTAATCGTTAATTATTATTTTCGTTAAATTAAATTGTTAGCATTAAACTTTTGTAATTGTTACGATAATTTTTGTAACCGTTAATTTTAATAATCATTGTACAATAAATAACGTAGCGAAACGGACAAACTAACAAATTTTGCATAATTAATTTTGGGGAATAAGAAATTTTGCATTTTAGGATCACGCATTACATATTAGGGTTTATTTTAAATAAAATATTAATTTAGACACTATCACTGTTAGGTTCACAAGCGCCAGTGTCCTAGTAGTTTCTGACGTCGATATTTTTGCAGTGGAGAAATCGAGGTGAGTATACTGTCTTCTAGGTAAATTTATAAAACTATATTTTCATATAAATTGTGGAAAATGTGTTTGTTAAAATGGATAATTTTATGACTTATGTGGATTAATTAGGTTTTAAATGTGGAAAGTGGTTTTATCCGATTGTGCCATAACTTTCTTCTCGTCAGATGGATATGATCTTTATCCGACTATGACATAGCTTTCTTCTCCTCAGATGGATATGACCTGCGAGATGTGGTTTCTCCTCGTTAGGCGAATGTGACCTACAAGATGTGGATTTCTTCTTGTCAGGCAGATATGACTTCTTCTTGTCAGGCAGATATGACCTGCGAGATATGATTTTCTTCTCGTTTAGCAGATATGACCTACGAGTTGCAGATTTGTTCTCGTCAGGCGGATATGGCCTGCAAGATGTGGATTTCTTCTCATCATGAGGATATGTCCTGTGAGATATGGATTGACCAGTCAAGAATGCAAATCCTGCGGGTGGTACCCCTACTATTGGGGATAATAAATAGCCCTGGAACTGATAGTCACTTTAGATAACACAGTTGTATAGGTTACGGTACCATCGTAACTTTCGATTGTGAGGTAAACGATCCTATGGGTATTAGGAAAATGGTGAGCGGTATTTTATTATATAATGAACTGCCTAGATTGATTGGCTTAAATATATTATTGCATTAGTTGACTTAAAATGTTTGGATTTGATGTTTTAAATATATTATTTCATTATATTGGTGGTAGTAGAACTGATTTCCAGAATGGTATTCGATATATGATATTATATTTTGAAACGTAGTATTTAATAAATGTACTTGATCCATAAAATATTTTTATTATGAAGACAGTACACCGATAAAATATTTGGTTTCAAGTACCGTGACTAGGAGTGGGTCTACTGCTGGCACTAGGTGGAGTTGGAGGTAGTGTCATTTTTGGGAGTGGGCCGATCAGAGGCGAACCGTGAAAGGTTCGGTATTTTGATGATTTTTGTTGAAGATATTAAGGATAGTTGTATTCCTAAATTTTTTATATGAGTAAATATATATATATTGGGAAAACAATATTGATAGCAGGATATGAGCATTTATACATATATATGTATGTATTTGATTGTTTGGTTAGGTTGGGTTGAGGGAACGTCACGCTTGGTCTTGGGCAGTGGGGGCCCAGGGTGGAGGTATGACAGAGTCCATCGTGATGGACAAGGCAGAAGTGGAGGAACCAAAGAAAAGAGAGGGGGATCATAATGACAAGCTTTTTTGCTTTTGGGTAGTAAGAAATTCAAGGTGAAAGGCGCCTCAATGATGATCAATGATGAGTGGTTTATTTACCAACAAATCAAGTACTTTTATATTCAAATATTTATGAGTTTTAAAGTATTTTTGTTAGTTTGATGTATTTTGTGTTGTTTTATAGGAATTATAAAGAATTGGGTAAAAAGGTGAAAAATATGGTCAAATAAGGTGAATTGGGTTGGAATGGTTCATTAGTAGTGCAGGTGTAGTAACGTCAAGACAAATTTTGACTGCTATACAATTTGATTTTAGATTCAAAGTTATGGCCAAAATATGAACAGGTGTCGGCATTGTCCAAACCCCGCTACAACGGGATTTTTTTTCCATTGCAACACATTCCCATTTCCCAAACCCTATTGTAGTAGGATTTTTCTCTACTACAGCACGCTCCTATCTGTGTTCCACAGCCAAAAGCACACTGCAGTGCGCCCAACTCGCTCCAGCACCGTTTATAGCATGAAAACCCTACCTTGAGCCCTATATTTACCACCTTAAGCCTCAAACCCAAAGTGTGACGAAATTAGGATAAACACACCATCGGTAGCTAGATTTTACGAAGAAAAACACCATTGGAGGCCTAAAATTCCTAGAAAGAGAGCATGAAGTTGAAGATTATTGAAGATTTGAAGTTCATCACCATAAAAATAGTTTTCTCTTCCTTTCTCTCACCCTAATCTCTTTATTAAAATTTTGCATTTGTGATATTGTGTTGAACACATTTATGAATTCCTTGAAAACATTATTCATGGATTCCATTATATTGAGTTAAAATTTCTATCTAAGGGGATTTGAATAGCTTTGTATGAACTATGCCTTGAGACTTTAAGATTTTGTTATTTGAAATTTATGTTTCGATCATTTGTATTTCTTTATGTGTATTTGTTAATTTATGTGAAAGGTAAATTAGATATCATAGATGTGTAAGATTAAGCATTTGAGAGATGATAATCTTGCATATTGAGACTGTAGAAATATCACCTTTATTATATTAAGTGCGAAAGGCTAATATAATTTGGGTAACCATTTGATGGGTGAGACTTAAAGATTGGATAATTAGTTGAGTTGAATAGATATATTAATTTGAATAAATATATAAATTATCTTACTTGACATTAGAGAGCTAGAAGTGATGTTAATTTAGACACCCATGGTTAATGATGGGTATGAATTTAATTAACAAGCTTGAATTGCAATAGCATCGTTTAGCAAAGTGATATTAAACCCCCTAGAACAATTGTGCTTAGAAAATCCATATTTTATTTTGCTTTTGCTTTTATATTTGTTTTAGTTTTATTTTACAAACCTTAAATTTGGATGCCCAAAGAAAGTTAGGTTACGATAATCGCGGTACTTAGCGATGATTTAAACAAATCCCCGTGGATACGATACTCTACTCACTCTATACTATTAAAATTTAATCCGTACACTTGTGGTGTAGCAAAATAATTCTCTACCAAGTTTTTGGTGCCGTTTTCCGGGGATTGGCATTTTAGATTGCTGTTAATATTGTGATTAAATAACTTGATTTTAATTTAGGCATTTATTTTTATATTTTTAATTTTTGTTTTTGATTTCTTATATTGAGAGGTACTTGGAGATGGTTGATCAACAAGTCCTCATGAGATTTTCTCAACAAAATTCCAAGTCGTTCTATTCTATTTGGTACAGATATAAAGAGTTGGTTATTTGGTTCCCCAATTATGGTTTCCTGAAGGAGTGTCAACTACTAAACTTCCTCGACATGTTACAAGCCACAACAAGAACTTGGGTAGAAGGAGGAAATGGCACCACATCTTTTTATGACCGAACCACAGACAAAGCCTATTTATTGTTGGATGACATGGCCCATTTTGACTATCGAAGTTGGAATTATTCAAAAAGTTACCAAAGGTTGGGGGATAGTTCCGACATTTTGGCTCCATGGTTTGACACCCCATACCAACATGTGGAGGCTTCTACTACCCTTAAAGACCTTGAATATCTACTTTCCCAATTTTTGGAGGAGACAAGGCTCAGTATGGAGAAGCAGGAGAGGATGGAGACCATTTATGATTTACAATTCGAATATATGTTTGACTCCATTGAAGCCATAACAATGGCAGTAGCAATGAGAGACACACAATCCACGTTCATATGTGAAAGCCACCAAGATAAACTAAATACAAGTGGGAAGGCATTGGAGGTGCCTTACAAAGATGATTCAAAAGAGGACTAAACTCAAAAATTGTTCGTTGATGACAAATCGTAAGATGATTTCGAGTCCTCACCTCTTGGAATCCAATTAGTGTTGTCACTATTGATCATTGAAAGCCACCGTAAGAAACTGTACACAAGTGGTGGGACATTGGGTTTGTTCGATAATAATGATTCTAATGAGGAGGAAACCCAAGAGTTGATCAACGATGAAGAATCACAAGACAACACTTGTGATTATCCACCTTTTGAGATCCATGTTGTGATACCAACACCGATCAAAGACGAATACTTTTATAAGGATCCAATGTGGCTCACTTTTCCTTCACTACTTCCAACTCTGTTCATTCATGCCCTCCAAGCACATAAGTCGGAGCCAAGTCAAGTTGAGAGTATGTGCCAATCATTTTTACATCTCGCCAAACTTGAGGGCATTCATAATCAAGACCCATTTATTGTGTCGTATGACACATATTATGGGAGGAAGTCGTTCTTTGATGAGCCCTTCTTCGTTGTAAAGCCGAGGATGTCAAACCAAGCGCTTTTTGAGAGGCAACCCAAGTTTTTAAATAATTGAGCCTAAGGATACAAGCTAAGGAAGAAAGCCCCACAACGGTAACCTTGCTTGGAGCATCACCGCCGACCGCACTAGGAGGCGAGATTATCTCGCCTCCCCAGTACGTGTTCTTATTCCCTTATGCTTAATTTGAATATATGTTTGACTTTGAGTTTGACGGTGACATATGTTGGCTTAATGTTGGCCTAGTGATCTACTCAAGAGGGGGGTGAATTAGGTAGAGATAAAAAATTAAAGCAAATTATGAACTTTCAAAACTTAAAATTTCAAATAATTAATTTAATCCTAAATTAATTATTATCTTTATATAGTAGCATTTAAGTATAATTAGCTCTAGGTGCATACCCAAACAACAAGAAATAAAGAAACTAACAACGTAGCACACCACAGTGTATATCGGTTCATCAAGCTACTCTTGGCTAATCTTATTCTCTGAGCCCCAAGGAAATTCGCACCCACTAAACCACTAAGATTCCTTTAAACAGGTAAGAACCAAACCTTTACACAATGATTCTTTTCACAGGCTCAGAATCAGCCTTTACAATTTCATTTTTCCAAGCTCAGGAATAACCCTATCTTTTCACCAAGCTCAAGACTACCAAATACTTTTACAAGCTAAGTATCAAACTTAATTCTTTTATGATTAGGATAAGAATCAAACCTTACCAAAATCAATCCAAGTATCATTTTCACTGGCAAGGATGGAACCGTTACAAATCACACCAACTAATTTTGTTTAGGAAGAATTAACACCTATCTCTTTTCATGGAAAAAAAGTAACCTAACATTTTTATGCCGTAGGTAAAAATCAAACCTCAATCTTTTTTTGGAAGATATTGAAACCAAGCTACCTATGATTAGATATTCCCAACAATATCTAATCCGCATACAACTCACTAATTACAATAAATTGAAATGTTTCTTCTCACTCAGAGCTTCTACCACCTCAAATCTATTTAAACTCAATTAATATCCCGATAAATACTAATGATAGAATTAAGTGAGAAATTCAAAATCTGATTATAAAATAAGTGGGTAGGATAAAATTTAGCACGTAATCAGATTATCACAAAAATTGTTTAAAAATTATTTTTATGCACTTTAAAGTTCAAAAACGATTTTATAATGATCTAGAAATGAAACAAGTAATAATAATAATAATAATAATAATAATAATAATAATAATAATAATAATAATAATAATAATAATAATAATAATAATAATAATAATAATAATAATAATAATAATATCAAATAACAATTAAGAATAAATTCTTGGAATGATCTCACAAGGATACCACTGAAAGAATGAAAATTGAATCGCAGTAAAGCTTCTATCGTGACAGCAAAATTCTCAACACTTATTCTCAAAAACTTTTCCCAAGAATGATTTCACAATAAACTCTCAATACAATATCATAATGATGACTCTTAGAAAGCTCAAGAAATTATTTGTTCTTGATAGAATGATATTGTTTAAGTGAAAAACGTAAATCAATATATACTAATTTTAAACAAACCCTCTAACGGTTAGTCCCCACAAGATATGACATTTAAATGCTCATATAGACCCCATATATTAATATTAATCAATCCTAGTTCAATTCACTTAATTAAAACTTTTGAATCTTCCAATTATGTCTACCAAATATTTCTCAATCTCAAATTAAACTAGATAGAAAGTATTGAATATACCAATTTGAGAAACACTTAAGATATTTGTGTCATATCTATTGGGATATCTAAATAAGAATTATATATCAATCATAAGTTCAGCTAAAAAATGGCTAGTTAACGGTTCGTTCTGTATAAAATCTTGACATTCCACAAAATCTAAACTAACACGGTCGGTTGACCGGCCTCTGCCCATCGGTCGACCGATCAATGTAGGATACTAGCCAAGCTATTCTCATGCGTCGATCGGTTAGCCGATATCCTATGGGTCGGTTAACTAATTGATTCAGGATGCTCCCCAGGCCATTTTTCGGCCCAGGTCAGTTGACCGATCATCTATGGTCGATTAATCGATAGATTTAAAGAGTTCACTTTTTAGCCATTAGTTGAACGATCTCTCTTGGTCGGTTGGCTGATCGATTCAGAGACTTCTCCAATTCCTAGCCACTTTTCGTCGGTTGATCAATTCACGTGAGTCTTGCCCCAATGTCATCGATTGTCCACAATCCAACTCTCTCCGGAGTTATTAGATCGTCGCGCTGTGTTTACCCTAGTTCAAATTCGGGGTTACCTCTTCCGAGTGTCAAATCCAGAATTCTTGATATATCTATCTAAGTATAATAAACAAACAATATGACAAACACAATCAAAATAGCGAAGAACAATCATTAAAGAAACAAAAACTCAAACAAAACTACGTTTTTATATATAATATTAATCCCATAGATAATCCACGTTTAACTCGTGATCATAACCATTTATACAATTAAAATCAAGTTAAACATGCTCAAACAATTATTGAAGTTAAGAAATAAAAGGATAAACGGATAAACTTAGCCGATATCTGAAGATTAGCCGCTAAAACTGTCCACCGATTGCTTCTCCTTCTCCGCGTGGTAATCTTCTCCTTCGGATTTGTTTAAGCACTCCACATACTCTCTCTCTCTCTCTCTCTCTCTCTCTCTATTTTATACTAAGCCCTAAGGGCTCTAATGGCCAGAGCTCCTCAAATGAGAGGAGATGAGAGGGGATTAAATAGAGAAAATACATAAAAAAAAAAATATATATATATATATATATATATATATATCTAATCTGTGCAGAGGTGACCGCCACGGCGGTGGATTATGTCGGTTAAGTGATCACCTAGGCGGTGAAGAAAGTAGTGGATTTAGGGACCATCCTGCAATTTCACCGCCACAACGGTGGATATCTAGCAAGAATAGGTCCACTCTGCATTTTCACCGCCGCAACGGTAGGCTTCTTTTTAGAATCTTACCTCCGTGCTTGTTTTTCTACCGTTCTTCGACTGTTCTTGGTTCGATCTGATCATTTATGCTTCGTTTTCTTACATTTTCACCCCACACACCTGATTTATACAAAAAGAATAAAAACTAATTAAAACGTAATAAAATATTATAAAAACGCTTGAAAACTAATTTAGTTCGATTTGGAAATAGATAGATAGATCACACCTATCACCCCTCTTCGTAGGTTGAATAAAACTGTGAAAATGGGGACAAAGTTGTCCCCAGAATTGCGTACTAACCTCGAAGTGCTCATTCAGAAGATCATGGACGTGTTCACCTGGACCCATTTGGAACTGCCCGGGATTGATTAGAGGGTAGCCTTGTATCAGATATTCATCAATCCAAATCATCATCTAATTTGGCAAAAACGAATGAACTTTTATCCCAAAAGTAGTTATTATTGCGGAAGAAACCTAGAAGTCAAAAGGTACAGGAGTTATTGAGGAAATTACCTTTCTCAACTTGTTGGAAAATGTGGTCATAGCCAAGGAGGGGGAAAATAGAGCGTGTCGTCGACTACAAGGACCTCAATAAGGCATGCCCTAAAGACTTTTTAACGCTCCCCTGAATCGACATTGTTATTGAAGCGATGGTCGGGTATGATTCCAAAGCTTTCTAGATGTATTTTCTGAGTATAATCAATTCTCCATGTATCCTACAGGCCGATTGATAATATTCTTCATCATAAACAAAATTTTCAAGTCTGAGATCAGGTGTAAGATGGAAGTTTACGTGAATGACATGATGGTTAAAAGCCTATCACCGAGAAATATATCATTGACTTGCAGCGATGTTTGATATTCTTGGACACAGATAATGAAGTTGAATCCATTGAAATACATATTTGGCGTGGCCTTGGAAATGTTCCTAGGGTTCATGGTCTTTAAAAGGGGAATTGATGCCAATCCAAATCAAATCCAAGCCATCATGAAGATGTCATCCCCTCAGAATAAAAACTAAATGGATCAAATATTAAAAATTACCAAATTTACACAACGGAATATAAAAATTTAAACGTAATTTAATATCCAATTCCTTTGGGAGATCTAACCCTATTAACATAAAACTAACTGATAGGTCATATTCAAACACTATAAATATACCTCATCCGGAGCTTTAACCTGAAAATTGGCAGTTCCTGATGTGTGATCTCAGAAGGCTCTTCAAGAGCGTTTGAACACGAATGATAGCAACTACATGAGGCTGATTATATCAGAAATGACATAAATATCTTACCTTAAATAGTATCCACAAAGAAAACCTCATAGAGAACAGTATTTCAAATCAATGGTGCAAAATGGAAAATAAATCTCACAAAAAATACAAACTAAGAGGATCAGATAGAGAATGGCAGCCAAATGGATCTAGTTGAAATCTATTTTAATGGGCAACCACTTGTCCTTCTCACCCTTATTTATACACTCCGGGGTTCAAAACCCTGGACCCTTTCTTTCCCTATTTGTACTTTAGCCCCCAAACTTCTTAAGTTCAATATTAGTGTCCATTTCTTTCTCAAGGACTCTTCTAAATTTTATTCTCTATTTTTGTGTGATTCATTAGGTTCATACCGAAAGATGGATGGTGACATTAGTTAATTAATTAATTTACTAAACTAATCAATAAAAATTAGAACAATTTAAAAAATTTCCTTCCAAAAGAAAATATTTTTCCATTAAGAAATTTTACATGATTGTGAACCACACCTATCCACTTATCACAATCATATCCAGATGGCAAACATTTAACCAAGGGAACTCTCTTAGGTATAATATGTGTAATTCATGATCTCTCTATCTATGTACCATAGAGGACTAACACGGTATGGTTAGGTAAACAAATCTCTAGTTCAATCATATATATTTGATTGCTAACATAATTTCTTGTGACACTTGATTGGAATCTCATCCTCATCATCACATTGATCTGACTAGAAACTTAGGTGAATTATACCTTGCCAAGGTTGACCGATCAGTGTTGGATCTCCTTTCCTTCATTCATTTCAACTCCAATCTTCGACGTTTTCGACTCTTTAACCGATTTTTTTCTCAGTTAACTTAATTGACACTATTAATCAATTTCAAACATTAATCTTTCTTAGGTCAATTTTTCTTTTTCAATTTCACATTATAGTAAATATGTGAATTAATTAGGATCCTAATAAAAACACATATAATTATAAATCATTTTTGTGTCGTGTGTGATCCTAATTGGGATACATTAAAAGTAAAATTTGATTTGAGTTATTTTCACCTAGATTCTTTAGAATCTTCAATCTCTTAATGTCCGTCTCTTTCTTTGTCTCTTAGCATCCTTAGCAATTTTTTCGTTATAATATCAATAATGGAACTTTTACACTAAAACACTCAATAAACTTGTTAGTTCCACAAAAAATATCAACATTTAATTATCCATCAAAATTTTAGGATCAACAATCTCCCCCTTTTTGATGATGATAATTAATTTTGATATTTTCTTCAAAATAATAATGTAAACACCCCCCCTAAATTTGAGAATGGGTTCTTTAGCTTGTTATAGCACAATTATGAAGAATAATTTAAAAACTCATACGATATTCAACAAAGCACAACATAATCATATCAACATTGTTTTCCCCTACATTAATGTAATGCTTAGGCCAACAAATCCTAAACATCAACTAACTCAATTTAAGCACAACTATGGTTTCCCCCTTTATATCTTCCCTATAATCAGTTTAATTAATTTAAGATATTCAACAAGACATCAACATATTCTCCCAATATGTCATCTCAAAAAGTGAGTAAGAGGAACCAAAAACATCACATTAGGCATGTAATCTCCCCCTATATAAGTGTAAACTATCTAATTCATACTTAGGAGAAAAATATAATCTTTAATAAACTAGAATATGAAACATTCCTCAACGATAATGAATTTGTCAAACATAAATCTAATGCATGCTACTATCACGATTATGATCAATACTTAGAATTCAAACCATATGAATGCAATATATATAATTCATTTATCATTTAAATAATCACAATATTAGGATATCATGCAATAATTCTGTAAAATGACATTGGTCTTAGAAATTTTTACCAACTCATTTTAACTTAATTTCGTACTCATGGAATAGTCTCCAGAATTCACATGACTTTCCTCTTTAAGTGTCAAAGACGTAAATTTTTCTTTATTCCCTGTCATGTGTTGAGAACAATCACTTCCTAGGAACAATTTGTCTATACAAATAGATGTTTATTTGATAACCTACAAGAAGCATGTCAAAGAGTTTCTAGGTAGTACCCAATCTAAGTGGGTCCGATCTTGTTAGTCGGGACAATTTTAGTTCCTTTAGGAACCCAAACTTGACTGTAGTTAGATAATTTTAGTATGCCCCACAACATTACACAACATTACATTTAAAACATCTAAGAAGATCCTTGGTTTCAGAAAAGAATTTATGAAAACGTTTTTGTTTAAGATTTTTCTGAAACCCAATACCGGCTTTATCAAAGATACCACGTGAACTTCCCAAGAGTATTTTTAAATTATTCTTACCGTCAGTGAATTTTAGAACTATTCAATGTAAATCCGACATCTTGGATTTCAATTCAACGTTTTCAGATTCATAATCCATCACTTGCTTGTTTAATGTGTTAATTGTACTTTGACGGGTATTAATTTTTTAACGTTGGATTTTATAATCATGAGTAAGTTCTTGATAAATATCAAATAAATCATCAAAATCTAAAGGACAAGAACTTGAACATTTAGGTACCTCAACTCCAGTGGTCATCAAAGCAAGAATAGACAAGTCATTACTACTCGATTTTTCTGAGCTACTCGACTCCAATTCATCCCAGGTGACTTTTGTTGACTTCTTCTTACCTTCCTTTGCTTTTTCTTCTTCTCCTTTATTTTCTTCTCTTTTTCTTTATCTTTTTTCGGTTCGGGACAATCAGTTTGAAAGTAGCCAGTCTTGTGACAGTTATAACATTCCACATTGTTCACGTTGAAATTCTTTCTTCCACAGAATGTTCGTCGAGTCATCCTTCTAAAATTCTTCGTGAGAAGCACAACATCTTTTTCTTGCTAACTATCAAGACTCACATCATCACTGTCACCATCTTCCTCAGTTTTCTAAACCTTTAATGCCAATTACTTCTTTTTTATATTCTCATTGTCATCCTCATATCCTCTAATTTCCATCTCAAACATCATTAGATTTCCAATGAGGTCATCAATTTCATATTTTGCAAGATCTTTAGTTTCCTCAATCGCAGTCACTTTCGGCTCCCATACTTTAGTTAAAGATCTCAAGATCTTTCGAACTTTATCCTCCATAGAATACGGCTTTCCGAGTTGACTCAAATGGTTGCAGATATTATTGAATCGTGTGTACATCTCTTGAATCAAATTTGTTTCTCCCATTCTGAACAGTTCAAATTGACGAATTAAGGCGTTAACTTAACTAGTCCCTTCGTGGGTAACGTGCAATTTGTCCCACATTTCTTTCGCCGATCCGTAACTTGAGACTCTAGAATATTCATTAGCATCTAAAGAGCATAACAAAATGTTAATTGTAGGAGAATTAATAGAAAGCTTTTGTTTGTCAAAAGCAGTTAGCTGCACTTTTTCCTTGGCAACTCTGTTTTCCTTAGGAACAAACGGACCATCCTTAATCGCTAGCCCTACGTCATAATTCGTGGCTTGAAAGAATGCAATCATCCTGTCCTTCAAAAATGCATAGCACCTACAAATAAAGGTGGTCGATGCATAGATTGTCCTTCACCTAATGTGCCTATCGAGTGTGTCATGTGATCTTTGTTAGCTAGTATATCGAGCTAAACCAGTTTCGATACCAATTGTTGGCCTAGTGATCTACCTAAGAAGGGGGTGAATTGGGTAGTTATAAAAAATTAAAGCAAATTATGAACTTTCAACACTTAAAATTTCAAATAATTAATTTAATCCTAAATTAATTATTATCTTTATATAGTAGAATTTAAATGTAATTAATTCTAGGTGCACACCTAACCAACAAGAAATAAAGAAAGTAACAATGTAGCATACCACGATGTATACTGGTTCATCGAGCTATACTTGGCTAATCCAGTCTTCCGAGCCCCACGGAGATTCGCACCTACTAAACTACTAAGATTCCTTTAAACAGGTAGGAACCAAATCTTTAGACAATGATTCTTTTCACAGTCTCATAATCAACCTTTACAATTTCATTTTTCCAAGCTCAGGAATAATCTTATCTTTTTATCAGACTTAAGAATAACCTAATCTTTTCACAGGCTAAAGATCAAATCTAATTCTTTTATGCTTAGGTTAAAAATCAAACCTCACCAAAATCAATCCAAGTACCATTTTCACCGGTAAGGATGAAACCGTTACAAATCACACCAACTAATTATGTTCAGGGAGAATTAACACTTATCTCTTTTCATGGAAAAGAGTAACCTAACTTTTTTATACCTTAGGTAAAAATCAAACATCAATCTCTTTAGCGGAAGAGATTGAAACCCAGCGACCCCTGATTAGATATTCCTAAAAAAATCTAATTCGCACACAACTCACCAATTACAATAAATTGTAAAGTCTCTTCCCACTCGAAGCTTCTACCACCTCAAGTCAATTTAAACTCAATTAATATCGTGATAAATACTAGTAATAGAATTAAGTTAGAAATTCAAAATTTGATTATAAAATAAGCGGGTAGCACAAAATTGATCAAGTAATCAGATTATTACCAAAATCGTTTTAACATGATTTTTATGCACTTTAAAGTTCAAAAATAATTTTACAATGATCTAGAATCCAAGAAAGAAATAATAATATCAAGTAACAACAAAGAACAAAAGCTTGGAATGATCTCACGAGGATACCACCGAAAGAATGAAAACTGAATCGCAGTAAAGCTTAGATCGGTGACAGCAAAATTCTCACCACTTATTTTCAAGAACTTTTCTCAAGAATGATCTCACAATAAACTCTCAGTATAATATCCGAATGATGACTCTCAGAAAGCTCAGAAACTGATTTATTCTTGATAAAATGATATTGTTTAAATGAAAAACGTAGGTCTATATATACTAATTTTAAACAAACCCTCTAACGACTAGTTCCCACGAGATATGACATTTAAATTCTCATATAGACGCCATTATTTAATATTACTCAATCCTGGTTCAATTCACTTAATTATAGCTTTTAAATCTTTCAATTAAGTCCACCAAATATTTCTCAATCTCAAATTAAACTAGATAGAAAGTATTGAATATACCAATATGAGAAACACTTAAAATATTTGTACCCTATCTATAGGGATATCTAAATAAGAATGATATATCTATCATAAGTTCAACTAAAAAAATGGCTAATTAATGGTTCGTTCTGGATCAAATCTTGAAATTCCACAAAATCTAAACCAACACGGTCGGTTGACCGACCTCTGCCCATCGGTCGACTGATCGATGTAGGATACTGGCCAAGCCATTCTCATGCGTCGGTCAGTTGACCAACCTCTGCCCATCGATCGACCGATCGATGTAGGATACTAGCCAAGCCATTCTCATGCGCCGATCGGTTGACCGATCCCTCATAGGTCGGTTAACTGATCAATTCAGGATGCTCCCCAAGCCATTTTTCGACCCTGGTCAGTTGACCGATCGATTCAAAAAATTCACTTCTTAGCCATTAGTAGACCGATCTCTCCTGGTCGGTTAGCCGATCGATTCAGAGATTTCTCCAATTCCCAGCAACTTCTCGTCGGTTGACCGATCTCCTTGCCATTGGTTCACCGATCAATGTTGGATCTCATTTTCTTCATTCATTTCAACTCCAATCTTCGACGTTTTCGACCCTTTAACCAATTTCTTTTCTCGGTCAACTTAATTGACACTATTAATCAATTTTAAATATTAATCTTTCTTAGGTCAATTTTTCTTTTTCAATTTCACATTAGGGAAAATATGTGAACTAATTAGGATCCTAATAAAAACACACACAAATATAAATCATTTTTGTATCGTGTGTGATCCTCATTGGGATACATTAAGAGTACAAATTGATTTAAGTTGTTTTTTCCTAGATTCTTTAGAATCTTCAATCTCTTAGTGTCCGTCTCTTTCTGTATCTCTTAGCATCCATAGCAATTTTTTCATGATAACATCAATAATAGAACTTTTACACTAAAACACTCAATAAAATCGTTAATTCCATAAAAAAATATCAACACTAAATTGTCCATCAAAATCTTAGGATCAACAATATCCCCCTTTTTTATGATGACAATTAATTTTGATATTTTCTTCAAAACAATAATGTAACCACACTCTCCCTAAATTTGAGGATGGGTTCTTTAGTTCGTTATAGCACAATCATAAGAATAATTTAAAAAATCTTATGATATTCAACGAAGCACAACAGAATCATATCAATATTGTTCTCCCTCTACATTAGTGCAATGCTTGGGCAAACAAATCCAAAATTTTGATCCTAAGATTTTGATGAACAATTAAGTGTTGATATTTTGGTAGAACTAATGATTTAATTGAGTATTTCAGTTATTTAAGTTCCAGTGATAAAGATGCAAATTAAATGGATGGTAAATGATGATATCAAAGATGATGAAGAATTAAGAGTTTGAAGAAATTAGGAAAAACAACTCAGGTGAATTTCAACTCTTAATATCCCAATTAGAAGCACACACATGGTACAAAACGTTTTTATTTTTTATGTGTGTTTTGATAAGATGAAAATATTTTCTCCTATGTGTGTTTGAAAAGAAATATTTATAATTGACTAAAATGGAATATAAGAAGATTAGTGGAGCATATTTAGAAAAGAAAATGGTTAAAGGGACGAAAACGTAAAAGAGAAAAAGTTAAAAACGAGTTCAGAAAAGAGATCCAGCAGATGTAAGTCGACTGATAGGTCGACCAGACCAAGCATCAGAAACAACCTGTATCTCTAAGTCGATAGGCAGGTCGACCGGTGAAGAGAAACTGAACTCTCTGTATCTCTAAGTCGATAGATAAGTCGACCGGTGAAGGCAAAACGAACTCTCTAAATCTCCAAGTCGACAGACAGGTCGACCTATGAATGTAACAGCGATGGCTTAGCTACATCCTGAATAGGGCAATCGACTGACCGGTCGATTGGATGCGCTATTTAGGATTCTGTTTATTCCGAGATTATATCCAAAAATAGTCGTTTTTGTTGGGATTTGAGAGAGATTTCTGGAATATTATTATATTTTTAATATTTCTCAATTTGGTACATAAAAATGATTCTATTCTAATTAATTGAGATTGAGAAATTTTTTAGGAGGACTTAATTGAAAGTTTTAAAAACTATTATTAAGTGTATTGAACCAAAATGAAGTCATAATGATATATGGGGTCTAAGAGAGCATTTAAATGTTATGACACATGGGAATTAGTCGTTAGAGAGTTAATTTATTTTCCATATATATAGACCTGCGAATTTCATAAATAAAAAAATAAATATCGAGAGAGCATAAGAGTTAAGATCATTTGTGAGCTGTTATAAAAGTTATCATTCTGAGATATTGGGTGAACTATTCTGAGAGGCGATCTTGAAGATCAATTGCTATAAATCTTTGTTACTACCGGATTTGAAGTTACATTACTTTATTTATTTATTCTGTGGATTCCAAGTGAGATCTTTTCAATTACTTTCTAATTGTGCATTACTTGTTTATTTTTTAAAATTGATCTTTAGAAATTATTTTTTGATTATTTATTGAAGAAAATATTTTTATAAATAATTTCTTGAATCTGATTACATGCTAAATTATTTGCTACCCATATCTTGTTTAAAATCAGATTTTCAATCTCACATTTTTTCTATCACTAGACTTGTGATATAATTGAGTTATTATTTATCTGAGGTGGTAGAAATTCCGAGTGAGATTTTTTTCTTATCAATTTGTATTGGTGAGTAGTGTGATGAGTTAAATACTGTTGGGGGTATTTAATCAGGGGTAACTGATTTTCAGTCTCTTCCTGTAAAGAGATTGAGGTAGTGATTCTTCCTGGATAGAATTGTGTTTTTGAGTAAAATTTATAATGGTTCAATCCTTACCAAGAAAAAGGATATTTGGAGTAATTGGTGAGGTTTCGATTCTTTAGACCTAGTGTTAAAAATAATTAGGTTATTCTTTAGCCTGTAAAAAGTAGAGGTTCTTCCTTAGCCTGGAAAAAGGATATTGTAAAGGGAGATTCTGAGCCTGTAAAAATATCGGTGTGAGGGTTTGGTTCCTACCTATAAAGGAATCTTGAGTATTAGTGGGTGTTAATCTCCGTCGGACTCGGAGGACTGGACTAGGCAAGAGTAACTTGGTGAACCAGGATATATCTTGGCGTGCTGCAATATTTACTTTGTTTATTTTTGTTGTTTGGTGTGCACTTAGTTAATTATTTAATTTCGCTGTGATATAAAGATAATAATTAATTTAGGATTAAAATTAATTATTTGATTTATTAAAATTTTATTCTGATAAATTTTTAATTATCCAATTCACCCCCCCTCTTGGGTATTCTACTAGGCCAACACTAAACATCAACTAACTTATTTTAAGCACAACTATGATTTCCCCTTTTATATCTTCCCTATAATCAATTTTAATTAATTTAAGATATTCAATAAAACATCATTTTTTGAGTAATTGGAGAACATTAATGTGCTTTAGGTAGGCTTTGACATCTCATGAACAGTAGAACCCATTTGAGTGAAACTTAAGGCGAAATACTAGGTTATGTGTTGTTGGAGAGATGATTTAGGCTTTTCTTTGGGTCGTTTGGGCCTTTGAAGCTAAAATTTGAAAATTATTTATCCTTTGTTGCCCCCCGTTGAGCCT
Source organism: Eucommia ulmoides (assembly GCA_016647705.1). Lineage (NCBI taxonomy): Eukaryota > Viridiplantae > Streptophyta > Magnoliopsida > Garryales > Eucommiaceae > Eucommia > Eucommia ulmoides. The sequence continues at coordinate 32,653,641 of CM028327.1, read as the reverse complement.
TATTGCCCAATTCTTTCATTACCTATATTTGTGCATCCAACCCACTAAAAGTCTTTCCACTTCCTAAACTCATTACTAATTGGTATGCTTGCATGGATCATTGAGCATAAGGACTAGCATGGAATTTGTTTGGAAAGTCATTGGTGGAATGAGTTGTGTGTTTTATTTTGTTTTTGAGTTGTTTATATTGTTTAAAAAAAAAAAAAACAATTGGGTGATGAGTTGAGTCACCTCCTTGTATTGTCCCACAACATTGAGGATAATATTGATTTTGAGTTTGGGGGTGTGGTTTATATTTATTACCCATTTGTTCTTTTTGTGAAAAAAAAAAAAAGGAAAAAAAATAAAAATAAATGTCTATGTTTTAGTTTGTTTTGTGAATAATACCTTGTGAGATTGATTGAAAGAAGACATGTGATGAAAAGGGGAGTCGGTGAAATTTTTTCTTGGAAATATTGTAAGATCCATAAGTTGTGATGTACTCCTAGGCTGACTTGAGCCTAAAAATGACATTATCATCTACCTTTTACCCTAGCCATACATTACAACCCTGAAAGTCCTTTTGATCTCCAATAACATATGAACCTATGCGTAATTAGTGGAGAGTGACATGAAAAATAGGCTTATGGTTGTTCTTACATTCACTATCTAGTGATTGTTCATTGTCTCCTTAGCACATAAATATATTCGAGACTCGTTTGGTCGACTGAGAATGATTTTACACACACTTACATATCAAGAGTCTTGAGTGAATGATATCGATGCATGATGTTGAAACTCTAGAAAGTCTCAATGGTTGCATTTCCTTTGAGCTCGGAGCATTTTGTGGCTTCGGAGATTCTTGCACGGTTATTAATTTGATACAAAACTCACACTTTTATCGTTAGCGTCTTAGTCCTTGATTTGTATTTTCTTTTCTTTTGTTTGAGGACAAGAAAATGTTTGAGTTTGAGGATATTTAATGAGTGATTTACTTACCAACAAATAAAGTACTTTTAGATTAAAATATTTGTGAGTTTTCAATCATTTTTGTTAGTTTGATGTATTTTTGTGTTGTTTCATAGGAATTACAAATAATTAGGCAAAACAGTAAAAATGTGGTAAAAGGAAGTGAATTGGGTTGGAATGGTTCGTTAGTAATGCAAGTACAGTAACTTCAAGACCCATTTTGACCATTATACAATCTAATTTTGGAAAACTACAAAACTTGGAAGTTGTATATATCTTTCTTAGCTTTCTATATCCTTTTGAATCACCTTATTCGGAATTTAAATGAGAAAGGAATGGCCAAAATACTAATAGGTGTCAGCATTGTCCAAGACCTACTACAACGGGATTTTTTCCATTGCAGTACACTCCCACTGCCCAAAATCCCGCTGCAGCGCGCTCCCGTCACTGTTCCATGGCCAAAAGCGAACTGCAGCATGCCCAACTCTACTCCAGCACTGTTTGCAGCGTGAAACCTCTACCTTGAGCCCTATATTTACCACCTTAAACCTCAAACCAAATTGTGGTGAAATTGGGAGAAAAACACCATTAGTGCCTAGATTTTGGGAAGAAAAACACCATTAGAGGCCTAAATTTCTTAGAGAGAGAACTTGGAGTTGAAGATTATTGAAGATTTAAAGCACATCTCTACAAAAAGAATTTTATCTTCTTTTCTCTCACCCTAATCATTTTATTAAAATTTTATATTTGTGATATTGTGTTGAACATGTTTGCATTTATGAATTTCTTAAAAAATATTGGTCATGGATTCCATTATGTTGAGTTAAAGTTTCTATCTAGGGGAACTTGAATAGCTTTATATGAACTATGCCTTGAGACTTTAAGATTTTGTTAATTGGATTTCATGTTTCGATCATTTGTATTTCTTTATGCATATTTTCTAATTTATGCGAAAGTTAAATTAGATATCATAGATGTGTAAGATTAGGAATTCGAGAAATAATAAACTTGCATATTGAGACCGGAGAAATACAACCCTTATTATATTGAGTGCGAGAGGCTAATATAATTTGGGTAGTCATTTGATGGGTGAGACTTAAAGAATTGGATAATTAATTGAGTTGAATAGAGATATTAATTCGAATAATTATACAAATTATCTTACTTGGCATTCAAGAGGTGGAAGTGAGGTTAATTTAGACACCCATGGTTAATGATTGGGCATGAATTTAATTCACAAGCTTGAATTGGATTATCATCCTTTAGCAAAGTGATGTCAAACCCCTCTAAAAGAATTGTGCTTAGGAAGTCCAAATTTTATTTTACTTTTGATTTTATATTTGTTTTAATTTTATTTTTAGAAACCTTAAATTTGTATGCCTAAATAAAGTTAGGTTATGATAATTGTGGTATTTAGCAACAATTTAAACCAATCTCTATGGATACAATACTCTACTCACTTTATACTATTAAAACTTAACCTGTACACTTGTGGTGTGGCAAAATAATTCTCTACCAATCGATGTTTGAGAACTACTCTAAGGAGGCCAGCCAATTTACTCCATTATAACTTCTTGTAGCGAGCATCTCAAATGAGATCAAGTAAACGAAACTAGGCCTTTGTTGGCCCGCCCCATTAAAATCAAAGATAAATATTGTAACTTTCATTGGGACTACGACCATAGGACTGACGAGTGATTCCAACTCAAGGAAGAAATTGAGAGTTTGATCAAGTACAGGTACCTCCAACACTATATTCGAAGGGATAACAATGAACAAAGAAGAGATTAGACATCTAAAAACTAAGATAATGAAATAAGATGCTCTCAATACTTGGGGAGGATAGAGGAAAAATCAACACCATTCATGGTGGATTTACCTTCTGGGATCATCTACTCACAAAGAGCACATATGAGAGGCCAAAAGAAAGACGAAAGGAAAAAAAATAACGAATTCAGTGTTGTTATGATGGAGAACACAATGATCTCATACTCAAATGAATATATCATAGGTCTTTACATCCCCCATGATGATGCTCTCTTCATTATGACGGTGATATACAATTACCAAGTTAGAAGAATTCTAGTAGATAATGAAAGCTTTGTTGATATCATATTTAGTGGATGTTTCGATAAGATAAAAATTGATCCAAGAAAGGCCATCCCCGTGACGTCTCCTATTATAGGATTTTGGGTAGAAGCAGTCTACCCCTAGGTAGATTGACCTTTCCATATCTCTAGGGGTTGAGCCGAAGATAACCATAGTCTGGCTTTCTTTTTTGGTGGTAAACTATCTCTTGACGTATAACGCCTTACTTGGTCGGCCGACCATGAATTCTCTAAAAACGGTATGTTTAACTTACTACATGGCAATCAAGTTTTCAACAGAAGATGGGATCAGCGTAGTTAGGGGTCAATAAGCAGTTGCGCATGAGTGCTTCATCACCTTCTCGAAGACTATTCTGCCTTTGGAGCTTGATTAACAATTATAGGAGATGCCCGGGTTAGCCCCTTGAAATTTTGCTAGTTCTCGAGCAAAACACTCACATGAAAATAAAAAACACAACAAAATTAAATAACAAACAACCTAAAAACAATCTAAACATGACGATATGCGAGTTTTGACTTCTTCTAACGACCAAGTCATTTTCCCTCAACAACTGTCAGTCATATCAAGTTCAGGCGATAAAACACATCATGTGGTGTTCTAAAATTTCGACATTCAATAATGGTTGACGCCATTCTAGATCCTGTAAACGTATTTATGCAAGACTCAATAATATATCTATCCAAGACCGGAATGGATTATCCACCAACGAAACTCATGACTTAGACCATATAGGACTAGAATTTTCATATGCCTGATTAGGATCCACTCTCCACTAATGTAGGCTTAGTAGTTCAAAAAGATCAAAAGGACTTGGTTCGGGTTTGGAATAATTGGCCAAGGGTATTTCGAAATAGAAAATGGGTTAACGTTGTTAACTTAACATTACCCAAGGCTCAACGCTTAGCACATTCACTCTCCAACCCCCATAGAAAAATTGTAAACAATCTCGTACAATCATTTTAGACCGATGTACTCACTTGTCAAAAGAAATGTGAATAAACAATATTTACATAGTTTTTTTTTTTAACGAACCACACCCCCAAACTTATTCGATTAGTATGATTTCACGGGTGTGGTTTAAACAAAAGAAAAACAACAAGTGAGTACTCGAATACCGAACCAATTTGAAGTTTGCCCTAAACCCAACCGCTCACATCAAGAAGCATATATGAATGCTAACTTGATTCACTCAAATGTGCCTTTAATTCAGCGATATAGGTTTGGAAAAAGATCAACTGGCTAGGGTATTTGCTTATGCGTTCAGAATTGAATTGGCATTTAGGCTTCGACAGGGTAACGAGAGATAAACATATAACATGGTAAGCTTAAAAAGGCTCAAGCGACAAAAAGAATGCCTAAATTATGTCTCCTGAACTACCTCACCTAGGATTTCGCCTCAAGTTTTCACTCAATTAGGTTCTAGAATCCTTAATTTGTCATGAGTTTGGCTAATCGATAATTGGCCTCAAATCAATTGAATAGAAATACATTGAGTCTATGTGCTCATGCAAATTAGGATCTACGATAATTTTCACCAAAACGCATTGTCAAGCACACAGAACACACATGCATGGGTATTACTCTTGACCTCGAAAACAACCATGGGGTAATATCATCATCGAGTAACGGCCCAGATAAACGCAAAACTCAGCATGTACATAACAACAACAAATAAACATAAACTAATCTAAACAAACATGCACACAAGAAAATAATAAAACATTTAACATACTATACTACACATCACTTTCGTACTCAAAACGGATAGTGTCCTTAGCAATCCTAATCATCAATCTCATCATATAAAATTAAAGCATGCTGACGAAGGGGGCTTAGAACACGTACTTAGGAGGCGAGAGAATCTCGCCTCCGAATCAAGTCGGATGAGATGTATTTAATTTATTTTGGACATTGGGTTGCCTCCCAAGAAGCGCGTGGTTTAATGTCCTCGACTCGACATGTTCAGAATGCCCTCAAGTTTGGCGAGATATTGCACTGGATAGCTCGATCTTTCAATGACACGCCTCACCGGCTTATGTGCGTGGCGTCAGCACTATAAACGGCTCAGAATTCCATTGAAAGGAATACATCAATACCTGTCGATCTAACATCGCCAAGTACCGTACATAAGAAATAAAAACAAAACTACAAAACAAAAATTATATATAAAAGAAATACCTAAAGTAAAATTGGGTCATTTACTCACAATATCAATAATAAACGACAAACACAATCCCCGACAACGGCGCCAAAAACTTGTACGACGAGTGTTTGTTACACACTCGCGTATTGACTACTCGCAAGTGTACGAGGTCAAAGTTTTAGTATAATGCAATCTTTAAGATTAGGTATCGTATCCACAGAGATTGGTTGTTGTTATTATCGAGTACCGTAATTGTCATAACCTAACTTTATCTAGGCTAAAAAGAATGATTTTAAATTAATTAATACTAATACTAATATAACCTAATTTAATCTATACTAATTATACTAATACGAGATGGTTAGGGGATGGATTATCTAGGGATTAACTTTATTTACTTCAACACATTTGATTTTGTTTAGTTTACAATAATGGTGTTCAATCTCTTCGACAATCTCAGTTCGTAAACTCCCCCGCCACCTCTCCCAAGTGTAAGACGAGAGAATAGGTGACTTTGTGTCAACGAAGAAGTCCCCTTCAACGTCTTAACGACCCTAGGCCATGTGAGTCTCGCCCCAACATCATTGATTGCACACAATCCAACTCCCTCCCGGGTTATTGGATGGTCGCGTTGTGTTTACCCTATCGACAATCTCAGTTCGTAAACTCCTCAGCCACCTTTCTCGAGTGTAAGACGAGAGAATGCACGACTTCGTGTCAACGAATAAGTCCCCCTCAATATTTTAACGACCCTAGTAAAATCATATGGTTCATGACCCTTCTTTCTAAGAGTGATAGGTTCCTTCTTACATACTTGTCTATTACCATACATGTTCCACTATACCCAATGAATACCTTTGAAAGACCACGGTTAGAGAGAAACACTCAGTATTATCATAGTATAGTAACCTACACATGTAATATACAGTACCTCAAATACAAAAGTTCATAGAATACATTGTATCTCAAACTTTACTGTCCCGTTCTGTGTCTTTCCGTAGTTTAACTTTTCTGCATATACTTTACAGTTATTTACTTTATTGTTCTTTGTCTTGCTGCGGTTTAAATTTCCTACATTTTTTTCAATCTAGTCCTCCCTAGTTAAAGGTCGAATAAGAGAGGACCCTCTTACCCCCTATTCCAAATAAGTAGAGGAAAAATGCGATCCTCTCCAAAAACATTTCGCTTTTATAGCCATGGTTAGGACTGGCACTATAAATATACTAAGTCGAGTCCCCAGACTAGCACTATATATACACTAAGTCCAATCACCAGATTGGCATTATACATATATATCTATACTTATATTTGTCTACCATGTTTATTAGACACACACACACACACACACACACACATATATATATACACACATATTTCTTCTTTTCTTATGTTGTCTCCATATCAAAAAATAAAAATTTAAACAAAAAAAAAATTAAAAATCAATTAAAAAAAAGTTTTGCCTAAACTAAAAACTATAACAACAAGATTTTATATATCTCGTTTTTACGTTTCTCATCTTGTAAGAAACTTTAAATGACGGTTAAGGAAGATCCTTCCCTCTAAGTGGTTTTAGTTAAGGTTATTTTGACAAAAATACATGAATAATTTTGCTTTGTTCAAAAAATGAAAAAAAAAAAAAAAAAAAAAAAAAAAAAAAAAAAAAAAAAAAAAAGTCTCTTTTCTTTTTCTTCCAAAACAATGAAACTTTCAAAAAATATTCTTGTTTTTCCCTAGAAGTTCTTTCCATAAAACAAAGTTTTTCAAAAGAAATATTTTCTTCATTTAAGAAAATTAAAACCTTTTTTTTTTTTAAACTTTAAAGTTTTCTTTCATCTTTAACTAAAAAAAACGTTTTTCCTAAGAATTTTTTTTTTTTTTCTTTGCAAATAAAACAAAAAATTTGTTTTCTTATGTTTTTCTTTACTTAAAAATACTTTCTTAAAAATAATTTTCATACGATGTGTTTTTTTCTTAAGAAGAACAAAAGTAAGTTTGTTTGTTTGTTTGTTTTTTTAAATGTTTTCTCAAAGCTAAGACATGCAACTTAAAGAAATATGTTTTTTTTCATAACATAAAAAGCTCTTTATTTTTCTCTCATTTGTTTTAAAAACATGTTTGTTTTTCATAGGAAAACAAACTCCCCTTCTTACTTAAAAAAGTTTTCTCTTCACAATAAATCTAAATAAGAGATTTTTTTTTTTTGAAGTTTTCTTTGTAAGAAACCAAACCTTTGTTTTCTTTAAAATTCTTTTTTTTTTTTTTAAAATGTTTTCTTTATTAAATTTGTTTAATCACTTTTATTCACTAATTAAAAAAAAATATTTTTCTTAGTCTTTCAATATTTTTTCTTAACAAAAGAAACATCTCTTAAATAAAAGCTTGTCTTAATGGAAAATCTTTTCTTTTCTTTTTTCTTACATAATTTTTTAGCATCATAACTTGAGCTAAATTCAAAATCAAACTTTTCGATTCTTCCATAATTGGTAAGTGATTTAAAAGGGAATCATTTTTGTATTTTATTTTACAATTAAAAAAAAAAACACTTATGTGTTTATTAACTTTATTTTATTTGCATGTCATCGCATAATAAAAAAGGTAAGGGAAAAAGATTGTGTTAACCAACCAATCTAAACAAAACTTAGACTTTTTAATTTAAAATAATTAGACATTGGGTACCATATTTAAACGGATGTCTTGGGGTACCTAACACATTCTCCGAACATAGCTAACCCCCAAACTTAAAGAATACTTTGGTTAAGATCTTTTTTGAGTCAAAATTTTGGGCTATTTCAAAAGTTTCTTTATTTTCTTTTATTTCATTTTTTTAAAGTCCCGGTAACCTATCACACCTTTTCAAAACCAATACTAGGTGGAGACTCCAAGTTTTCATAAAATTCGACCCAAGTAAATTAGTTCAAAACCGACGCCTAAAAAACTCCCTTGAACTTGTTTTGTAAAAGTATTTTTTTCAAAATTAAAGTTTATCCAAAAGCATTTTCAAAAGGATAAGTTGTTTTCCAAAATGCGTGGGATTCGAATATTACACCGGTACTCAGTTAGTGTTGTCATTCGTGAACAATCTGGGGTGCATCAGTCAGGCATATCTCTTTCAAGGTTTCTCATCTTGTCTTCACCACGATGAAGGGAAAAATGAGGTGAACAAAAAGTTTTCACCTTTAATGAGTAGTGGATCAAAAATTTGTAGACTCTTGGAATTTAGAAATTGAAAAAAAAAAAGTAAGAAAGTTGTGGCGGATCATGCAATCTTCACATGGGAGTTGGGGGACAACTAATGTGGGATAAAATGGTCTTTTACCTGACCCTAACAAAAAGGCGAGTCCATTCGAAATTTGAATCCAATCCATTTAGATCACCGTGTGTCCACCTAAAGAAAGTCACGTGATCCACATCCCCAAGTAGGTGGATTCATGCATGATGCATGCCATTCCTCCAACGATTCCTCCAACGACCAAAGAATCTAGGTGAATAGATTCATTGGGAGGTTGCTCCTGGGGAATCCATTTCTTATCAGCCAAAGGAACATTTATAAAGACATGAAGGTGAGAGAATCCAAGTTCATTCAAATTCCATAACTCGAATAGATATTTAAAATTCTACCAACAAATACTTATCTCACAACAGAAATTTTTCACCGTGAATCAACCTCTTGGTATCAGAATTCTTGTAGGTGATCCAACAAGGAGTGGTAGATCAAGAATCCATTTACCACACACTGTGTGATTGAGACATTAGGGCATCATCAATATGTATATTCAATTTAATTCTAGGAAAATGCTAGTGGCACTCTATATTTGTCCACAATTACCATCGGATACCACCACTAATGTGATAAAACCGGACATTTGAGAAGTGCCAACAGGATTTTTACTTTAAAATAGAAATTGGAATTAGTCATAATAATCAACTCAATGAATAGTAACTCAAGATTTAGGACTGTAAATGGGTTTTATATTTTTAATAATTTTACATTATTTTTATAAACAAATTAAATTGATATTATCGGCAAAAAGATATTAAAAAAAATTGTTTTTTTCAAATTTCAAATGATAATAATAAATTAAAGGAAAATTTGTCCAAAAGTCCCATCCCATAAAAATACCACTTTATGGAATCTTGTAATAGTAATTTTTTTACACATGAGATAATCTTTAAAAAGTTGTTTTTCAAAATGTTAGAACCCCTAAAAAAAATTCCCTAAATTAAATACCAAGTCATCATAGTGGGCCATGTCAATGGATTATTCAAAAGTGTAATAATTTTATTGCAATTTGGCGAAGAAAGTAATATAGAAATGTGTGATGGGCAATGCAATAAATTAAAAAAAAAAAAATGAAAATCTAACTGGTTTCAAGTTTCATCAATGGGTTATTTGATTAGTTGGGTTGTCAGGAAAATGATCTGGGTGGGAGAGGAATTTTGAAGTCTTCCCAACCACTATTTAGCAACCAAACAAGGCATAAGGGTTTAGTTGTGTTGTACGATTGTATCTTTGCATAAAGAATAGTGGAAGTAGTTAGATACAAGCCAAAAACTTGTACAAATGTGTGCGGATTTTTTTTTTGCCCAATAAGACTTCGACTTGTGCGGGGTTTATTTATTTATTTATTTATCTTTGCATAGAGATTGATGAGATGAAAAAATAGTTTATTGGACTCGGTACTCTGATATTCGGAAGACTGGGACGTCTCCTAATTTAACTTCCTCACACAATTTTGGTTTCTATAAAATAATGTGTGGGTCTGTCGGTATTGCATATTCGGTGTGAAAATCAGTCGAGAGTTTCTCAGTAGAATTTGACAAAGTGATAACTAAAAAAAATGTACATACCTGGTCAAACCTAATTGTAGATATTTATAGGCACGAGAGAACTTATTTGGCAAGTACCCTACGATCTCGGCCATTAAGCCAGTATCACGGCATGAATGACGGGGTATGGGAGGAAAGAGTTGTTATTGAGCCGTAATGGCTCTTTCCTAAACGAGTGGCATTCTCTGCAACTATTTCAGCAACCATGTCGTGCCCTAGGATCATGGAGCCAACCCCATCAATTATGACTAAGATTAGGGAGTCGAAGGGTCACGCGCGGTAATGTAACGGTTTCTTTCGTAGGGCATCTCAACCATGCCCAATTAGTAGCCCCAACGAAGCAGGTCGGATCTCCCCTAGTCAGGTTGATGTTATAACCAGCCTGGCAAGGATGAAAAAGTTCTTCGTGTCAGCCACGTGTTAGGGGCACGTGGCCAAATGTTAAACTGTACCTGATTTCTTCTCCATCAGAAATAATCTTCTATGTTCTTTTCTTTAAGGGTTAGTCAGGATATTCATTTACATATTTGCTTCAATGTACATCTAATGTTCAATATGTTGCTAGTTGAATGCAACGATATTTGTTTCGATGTTGTTAGAATAATTGAGAGGTAAGATATAGAGAAAATATGAGATAATTGTATTGATATACGAGAAATGTACAATTATAGAGATATATAAAAGGATATAAGAAGTGGCTAGGAAAACCTTGTTAGGGTCAAGATTTGGTTTTTCCAGTGACACTAGGGTTTGACCTAATGGGCTAAACCCATATAGATATATTAACATCCCTCCTCAAAATTAAGGCAGTAAATTAGACATGAACTTGAGTTTGAAAACCAGAGTGTGAAAGCATCCGGGTGGATGAGCCTTGATGAAAATATATGTTCTTTGATCAGTTGAACTGAAGGATTGTAGATGAATAATATTCTGGATAATACGGTGACAGATGAAGTGAAAATCAGTATCGATGTGTTTTGTATGCTCGTGGAAAACATCATTATGGGCAATGTGAATAGCACTCCTACTATCACAATATAGAACAGAGGTATTAGGGGAGGAGACTTCTATGTTAGCGAGGAGCCATCGAAGTCAAAGTAATTCTTGTATTGCATCAACGATGGCACGATATTCAAGTCCAGTGTTGGAGCGGGCAACCAGAGTTTGTTTTTTACTACGCCAGAAAATGAGAAAGTTGCCCAAGAAGAAACAATAACCAGTGGTTAAACGTTTGTTAGTAGGATTTCTAGCCCAATTGGCATCAGAATAAGTCTGTAAGGTGGGAATGACCTAAGTTAAGAAATGAAGTCCATGAAATAAGGTGTCTTTGACATACTGAAGAATGCGAAGAACAACCGAGTAATAAGTTGTCCGAGGATTAGACAAGAACTTGCTGACTTGATGGATAGCATAGATGACGTCTAGACGAGTGATGGTAAAGTATACAAAACTTCCAACTAGTTTGTGATATTGAGTAACATCCGGAAAGGCAAACTATTGGACATATGAGGAGTCTAAGGTACGGTCAATGGAGTTGGAGGAGTGAAATTAGCTGGCGGATCTGGAGTGGGCTTCGCTAGTGATTCCGGAGTGGGCTCAGCGGTACCTTGAACTGCATCCTCAGAGAATAACTCAAGATATGGATCAATAAATAATCTAAAGTTAATAATTATTGGTATATCAAATGATAGTTCATAAGAAAATATTTGATACTCCCAAAAAATAACATGACGAGAGATACGAAGAGTTTTAGAAATAAGATCCCAACACCAATACATTTTATGTTATAAGTATATGGGTTTGACCCATTACGTTAAATCCTAATATCACCAGGAAAACAAAACCAAAACCCTAACAGCGTTTCTCTAGTCACCTCCTATATATAAACCATTTGTATATCTCTACAATTGTACCTTTTTCAGAGATAATTTTGCGGAAGAATGAATCCATATCAACAATAGAGTTGGTAACAACAGTGGAGGTAGGATCAGAACCTTCTTTAACATTAAGAATGGTCGAGAAAGAACAACCCTTAGACATCATCATTGAATGGAATCAACAATTTACAACAAAGTATATTGTATGACATGAATATGGAGAAACTTAAGTCACTGATGGATTCAAAACACTAAAATTATCTAAGAACCGATCTTTAATCGTGAAGAACTAATTGATGTACCATTGAACTGGTCAAATCAGTGTAATAAATCAAATCAACAATATAAAATGAATTATACAGTATGATCCGAATTTGAGTAAATAGAGGCCATAAATGGATTTGAAATGCCAAAATTAGCCAATAACATGTGTTAGATCTCTAAGAACCTGTCTAAAAATGGTTGAACCGATTAAGGAAATTGGAGAACCTGCGAACCGATGATGTGGCAGAGAACCAGCAAATGTGGCAACCAAATGTGACGTGGCTGACGTGGAATGGGTCAACACTGATGTGGATGATACGTAGCACCAATGCGACAGATAGTTTAGTTGACCGGGATGACACATGGCCTTGATGTGTCAATATGTGGCAAAGTCAACTGATGACGTAGAACAATCAATAGCTGACGTGGTGATAACGTGTCACTAACATAGCAATGACATGGAGCTGAAGTGCCACTAACATGGTAATGACGTGGCGCTGACGTAATGATGAGCTAGCAGCTAATGTGGTGAAACATCAGTAGTGGAGGAGCGTGGATCTGAAGCGGTGGTGATAGGCTTCAATTTTCTCATGCGTGAGGGCACGTCCTATCTCAGATGGGGTTTTTGTTTGTGGTATTGGGATTGTCTTGTCAAGATGTTTCTTATTGTATAGTTAGTGATGTATTTGGAACCCTGGTTGTTGCGGTAGAGCCCAAAATTAGTTATTGTGGTAGTAGTGTTACTGCTGCCATTTGGCAACGCGTAGACGCGCGTAAAGGCTTTAGTGATGGTGGTTGCGGTGGCGTTGTGCTCGCCTCTTCAAGATGAAGGTAGTGGTGTGACGATAGTTGATACTGGAACAATAGTGAGGCCTATAGTAATCAACGACTACCACGAGAGAAAAACAGCTCTATGGAAGACTTTGAAAGCGTTAAGGTTGTGAAAAAAAAAAAAATTAGGAGGAACATGGTCAAGAAAAATTGGCTCTTGATATCATGTTAGGAGGTTTCAACTTAAAATCATATGATTTTAAGTGGAGTGACTCCTTTAATTTATATAATGGTTTTGGGTACTCTCAGGTGATCGATGTAAGATAGAAATCTAACACCCACCCTTAAGTGGAACCCTCAGTTTGAACAGATGATTTGACTACGAGAGAATGATGAAAAATATGCAACCTTTAACTTGTACGAATGATTTGACTATAAGGAACTACGATACCTATAACCTTGACTTTGATACCCTGTTAGAATAATTGAGAGCCAGGATATTGAATAAACATGATAGAATCGTATTGATATATGAGAAAGATAATATTTTAAAGATATACAAAGAGTATATATATAGGAGGTGACTAAAGAAATACTATTAGGTTAAGGGTTTGGTTTTCCTAGTGATACTAAGATTTAACCTAATGAACCAAGTCCATATACATATATCAACAGATGTTAATTTCTTGAACCGAAAATGTATCATTGTCTATGTAAAACCTAATTCTTGCATGTACATATTTTTAATTGTATTTTAGAATAATTAGAAAAATAATGAGGGTTAATAAGTTTATTTGACTTTTAAAAATATTTGAGATACAATTGTTATTTTAATATAATTTTAGCCTTTGGATTTAAAAGATAGTTACGGCATGTTTGGTTGGATGGAATCGAGGGCGGAATGGAATCGCATTCCGCCCTCGATTCCTATTCCGTTGTTTGGTTCTCCAATGGAATCACTTTTGTGATTCCATTGGAATGAAATTGGATGGAATGGAATTCCATTTGAAATAGGGTGGAATGAGATTCCAAGGCAATGGAATATTACATGATGACCCTTGTAATTAAGCCCTTGAAAATTGAGAACAAAAATAGAAATTAAAGAACATAAATTGAAATTAGAGAACAGAAAGTTGAGAATAGAAATAGAAAATTGAGAACAAAAAATTAAGAACAGAACTAGAAAATTGATAACAGAAACTGAAAATTGAGAATAGAAACAGAAAATTGAGGACATAAACCGAAAATTGAGAACAAAAACAGAAAATTAGAGAACAGGAAATTGAGAGCATAAACTAAAAATTGAGAACAAAAATATAAAATTAGAGAACAGAAACAGAAAATTGATAACATAAACTGAAAATTGAGAACAAAAATATAAAATTAGAGAACGAAAAATTGAAAACAAAAACATAAAATTAGAGAATAGAAACAGAAAATTGAGAACAAAAATATAAAATTAGATAATAGAAAATTGAGAACGGAAACCGAAAATTGAGAATAAAAAAATAAAATTGAGAACAAAAACAAAAAATTGAGAACAAAAAATAGAAAATTAGAGAACGGAAATTGAAAATTGAGAACAAAAACAGAAATTAAAGAATAGAAACTGAAAATTGAGAACAAAAACTTAAAATTGAGTTGAATAGTGAAATATAATAAAATGAGGAAAGGAATAGAATAGTGAAATATAATAAAATTTTATTATAACCAACCAAGAAGAGAATGGAATAATAATTTTATAAGGGCAAAATAGAAATTTTACTATATTTCACTATTCCATTCTTTCTTTCATTCCATAGCAACCAAACAAGAGAATGGAATAGTGATTCCATTCACAATTCCATTCCATTCCTTCTCTCATTCCATAACTTCTTCCATTCCATTCCACCCTCATTCCATTCCGTTCAACCAAACATGCCGTTAGAGATTCAATGGGAGAAATTATATATATATATATAATGAGTAGAAATTGGATAAGGCTAAAAAAAATCATAAAATAAATGAAAAGAATAAAAAATGTGGCATCGAGGAATTAAGCCACCAAAATTCATCATTATCAACATCATATTAATCATAACAAAAAAAAAATATTAAGTGGAGATGTGCAAATTTTCTTTTTCTCTACAAAGTCTCGTTGTCGTCTTTCTCTTCTCACTTCCGCGCTCTCTCTCTATAAGTGTTCTTTCCTCCTTGCTTTTTGATGTTAGGGCTTATTCATTTCTTCAGTTGCGAAATGCGTGGTCTAACAACCAAAACATGGGCAAGGATTTGACAGCACTCAATTTGGGCTAACAAATGTCAAATAGGTCTATATTTCTTCCTTGCCACGTTTTCTTCCAGCTACTATATTGTAGAGTTCTTTATCTTTCTAATATTTTTTTTAAAACAAAAATACTGAATTAATACTATTTTGAACTTATTTACATAAGTAGTGCTATCCTGGGATCGGATCCCTAGGTCTGTGGGCTCCCCCGTATACCCGGAGTTCAAAATCCCGGGTATACAAAAAGGAAAAAAAAAATTGTTTTTTTTCTTTTCGTTTTGCATTTATACCCGGGGTTTGGAACCCCGATATGTAGAACCCGGGGTTCCAAACCCCCCCCCCCCCCCCCAAAAAAAAAATCATTTTGGCCCAATAAATTTATAAAATTTTCGGTAATTTTGAGTTGATTAACGGTGGTCTATCGATATTTTAAATAAATCTAATTTTTTTTGTACATAAATTACGTTCAAAATACTTCATAATTCTTTTTACAACATTAAAAACGGACAAGCGGATGAATTTTAAAAAATCGTCAAAGTTGACCAAATGAACTGTTTCAATAACGGCGAAATTTTTTTCGGCAATTTGGAATTAACAAAAGATTGCATACCCGTAACAGAAATGAACCAATTTTTTTTAATATAAATTATGTTCATAACACTACATAACAAAATTTAGAACACTAAAAACGGACTAGTGAATAATTTTTAAATAATTGTAAAAGTTGGTCGGATAAGTTGTTTTGATGACGATGCAGATTTTTTGAAAACTTTGAGTTAACAAAAAATGGTTGTCTATCCGTAACAGAAATGAACATGATTTTTTTGTATAATTTTTTTATAAAAGCAATTTTTTTTTTCTTTTTGTATACCCGGGGTTCCGAAACCCCTGATATACGGGTGGACCCACAGACTCAGGGATCCGATCCCCGGGTAGCACTACTTATGTAAAGAAGTGTAAAATAGTGCTAGTTCAGTATTTTTGTTTTAAAAAAATATTAGAAAGGTAAAGAACTCCTATATTGTATGGTTCAAAAAAATGATATTTGGCTTTCTGACTGTAGAGGCCTTTAGAAGACTGCTTCTTTACAAAAGTCACTCTTGTGAAAATATTCTATCCAAAAATGTGACCTCGAATAGATATGAACCTAACAAGGGATTAGAAAATGTAGTAGATTTATATTCAGGTATAAATATATCTAATTTATGAAATATTCGATTTAAAATAAAAATTATAAATTCTATCAAAACAACGATTTTAGTATTTCGTTGACGTCTAACAAAATTTTTAATAGTTGATTAGTAATTTTTCTACAGATTAAATTATAAATAAGAAAATTTTTGTAATCGTTGCTATAATAAATTTTTTACAGTTAATATTAACTTAAGAAATTAGACGTTTAATAATTCCGTATAATCAAGGAAATTTTGGGAATGAGAAATAGTGCATTTTCGGGTCACGCATTGCATATTAGACTTATTTAAATAAATTCTTACTTTAAACCTCTTTGTTGTTAGGTTCACAGACGACACCGACCTCGTAGCATTCTGACGATAGTATTTTTAGTAGCGCAAAAATCAAGGTGAGTGTATTATCTTCTATGTGAATTGTTAAATTATATTTTCGTACTAAAATGTGAAAATGAAAGGTTTGTTGAAATGGACGCTTTTATAATGTTATGCAGATCAAGTAAATTTTTAAATGTGGAAAGTGAAATGTATTATCCCACCTCGTATTGTTAGCATATTATATTTAATACAAATTAAATAAAACACCCGCACACACGCATCGAGAAGAGTAATTCCCTTCTAAATTTAGCCATTCAAATTGAAGGTTGGGAATTTTCCACCTCGTATTGTTAGCACATTATATTTAATACAAATTAAATAAAACACCCGCACACACGCATCGAGAAGAGTAATTCCCTTCTAAATTTTAGCCATTCAAATTGAAGGTTGGGAATTTTCCACCTCGTATTGTTAGCACATTATATTTAATACAAATTAAATAAAACACCCGCACACACGCATCGATGAGAGTAATTCCCTTCTAAATCTTAGCCATTCAAATTGAAGGTTGAGAATTTTCCACCTCGTATTGTTAGCACATTATATTTAATACAAATTAAATAAAACACCCGTACACACGCATCGAGGAGAGTAATTCTCTTCTAAATCTTAGCCATTCAAATTGAAGGTTGGAAATTTTTCACCTCGTATTGTTAGCACATTATATTTAATACAAATTAAATAAAACACCCGTACACACGCATCGAGGAGAGTAATTCCCTTCTAAATTTAGCCATTCAAATTGAAGGTTGGGAATTTTCCACCTCGTATTGTTAGAACATTATATTTAATACAAATTAAATAAAACACCCGTACACAAGCATCGAGGAGAGTAATTCCCTTCTAAATCTTAGCCATTCAAATTGAAGGTTGGAAATTTTCCACCTCGTATTGTTAGCACATTATATTTAATACAAATTAAATAAAACACCCGTACACACGCATCGAGAAGAGTAATTCCCTTCTAAATCTTAGCCATTCAAATTGAAGGTTGGGAATTTTTCACCTCGTATTATTTACTTTAAAAAAATAATAATAATAAATAAATAAATAAAATAAAAATAAAAATAAAAGTAATAAATAAATAAATAAATAAATAATAAAGGAAGAAGAAAAAAAAATCTAATTTAAAAAAAAAAATTAGTATAATAACAACTTAAAAAAATAAGAGTAAGATTTACAACAGATAAAAATTTACCACCTTCTTGGAGATTTTTCTTCTTCAAAATTACAATAAAATGAAAATAATATTATTTTCTTCAAAATTTTTCTCTAGATTTCTCCTCTCCCTTACAAAAATTTCTCTCAAAAAATTTCTTCCCCTCAAAATTTTCTCCTCCCTTCTCTTGTGATCCTTCCTTTATTTATAGGAAGGATTTCTGAAGAATCCTACGACAAACGCGTGAAAAAGAAGGGAAAAAGGGGGTGGGTGCACCGAAATTTGGTGCACCCACCCCCTTTTGGGTGCACCAAAAATGGTGCACCCAAAAAGGGGGGGGGCTGGCCCCCCCCTGCTGGCCGCACATGCGGCCAGCAACACTGGTCGCTACAGCGACCAGTGCAACTGGTCGCTGTAGCGACCAGCTTGGTCGCACGTGCGACCTTAGTGCACCCCCCACCCCCGTTCGGTCCAGGCCTCTCTCGTTCTCGTCTGTTTTTGGTCCATTTTGTTCCGAATTAACGCGTTTTTATTCCACTTCGAAAAATCTACAAAACCAAAAAAATAAATTAATTAATTACTAATATTTAATTTACTTAAGAGATTAATAAAACTTAATTTAGCAGTATTAAACCGCACAAATACGGTACAATCAAAATAAAATAAATAGAAAAATAAAATAAAAATAACTATAAAACAAAGTATATTTTTTTGCGAAGCGGTCAAAATGCCGTGTCTACAGCTGTCCCTCTTTGTCATGCAAGTTCCACTTGCTTGACAAAGATAAAAGACCACGTCATTTTGATCGTCCCATTTTATCTTTATTTATTTTTTTATTTTTATTTTTAGTGTATTTTCCAATAATAGAACAAATAAAATAAAATGATTCATGACGAATACGTGTAAGTTTAGAGTAATAAAAGAATACTCATGACGATGTTCATGATAAACAAATGTCCGTTTAGAGGATCGTTTAAAGTAAAAAAAAAATGACTTCTGACGATACTCATAACGAACATGTGTCTGTTTAGAAGATTATTTAGAGTAATAAAAAAAGGACTCATGACGATACTCATGACGAACAAGTGTCTGTTTAGAGGATCGTTTAGAGTAATAAAATGATGACTCATGACGATACTCATGACGAACAAGTGTCTGTTTAGAGTAATAAAAAATGACTCATAACGCTACTCATGACGAACACGTGTCTGTTTAGAGGATTGTTTAGAGTAATAAAAAAAGAGACTCATGACGATACTCATGACGAACAAGTGTCTGTTTAGAGGATCGTTTAGAGTAATAAAATGATGACTCATGACGATACTCATGACGAACAAGTGTCTGTTTAGAGGATCGTTTAGAGTAATAAAAATTATTCATGCCCCAGCCCTCTTGGCCAGGGGCTTAAAGAAAGTTCAAGAGTATAAAATATGCCCCCACTTGTGACTGAGTCAGAATGAGAGAACAAAGATATAAATGTGCCCCAGCCGAACTCTCAGATGACCGAACATTTATAGATTGCCTGCGTACCTTAGTATTATGCCGAGGATTAAGTTTGGCGTAGTTCACTTTTCGCCCTTTTCAGGGCAAAACGCATACCTGGACGCTCATTTAGAGCTTTGGAACTTTTAGTAATAAAAGTTTCTAATTTGAACCGGAAGGTAAGAAGTCTTTGTGAGAGAGAAATCCATGCTTCCCTGTCCTTTGAAAACCCTGTAATTGGACAAAAAACACATGCAACACGAAAATTTAGTTTGAAAAACTTGTCACTCTTGACGACTAGCAATTCCGTCCCCCCCTTTTCCATCGCAATCCCTCATTTGATGGCGCTTGACTTTCTCGGGTCACGGGACAGTATCGGGAGATTTTTCCGTCTCGTCCTTCCGTCAATCTTAGAGATATACTTTCTGGAGGTTTTCTCCGGGTTGTTAGCAGGGTCTGGTTTTTTTTTTGTGTTTTTTTTTTTTTTTTTTTTTTTTTTTTTGGATAACATCCCTATCAGCCTTTATTTCTCTGCACCCGCCGATTCTCACTTTCTCTTTTCTACTAGGCATCCTCAGTGCTTAGGAGAATCACATACTCCTGCTTGCTTTGTATTTTTCAAATCCTGCAAAACTGATTTAACCAAATATGGGAAAACGTGTAAAACCTTACCCCAAACAGGTATCTTTATCACCAGATATGTTGACTGCGAGATTTCAAGCCGGATTGTCTGACAAGTATGATTTCAATGCAAATTTGAGCCATATTCGATGTTCCTTTTCACAGATTCCAACTCTTGCTCAAATCCATCAAGTTCCGAACACAGAAAAGTCTTACGGTCAATGGAAGTCAACCGTAGTGGGAATTCCAAAAATGCCCCTATGAGTGATCTAACTAGTTTTTTTTTTTTTTTTGCGACACGGTCTCTACATTTTTCTCATAGCGCCCTTTCGAGTTTTCACCATGTTCAAGCCGTTTTTTTTTTTTTTTTTTTTTTTTTTTTTTTTTGCGACACGGTCTCTACATTTTTCTCATAGCGCCCTTTCGAGTTTTCACCATGTTCGAGCCGTTTTTTTTTTTTTTTTTTTTTTTTTTTTTTTGAAGCAACAGATAATCACAAATTGATTAAACTTACTTAGAAAATAAGGACATTTATTAGGCAAAGTATTTCTTTACAGAATCCGAGTTTAGGGGCTCGGGAAATACATCACCATCCATTTCCTGGAGAATCAGCGCTCCACCGCTCAAAGCCTTATGAACAACAAAAGGACCTTCCCAATTTGGCGCGAACTTACCCTTAGCTTCATCTTGGAAAGGAAAGATTTTCTTCAAAACTAACTCACCGACCTTGAAGACTCTAGGGTATACCCGTTTATCATGAGCTCTAGTAATCCTCTGTCTGTAACACTGTCCGTGGCATATCGCTGTCAGTCGCTTTTCATCGATTAAACAAAGTTGGTCCAACCGTTGTTGTACCCATTCAGTTTCATCAAGCTCGGCCTCTATGAGTACTCGTAGAGATGGAATTTCCACCTCGGCTGGTATCACCGCTTCTGTGCCATAAACCAGAGAATAGGGGGTTGCCCCTGTCGAGGTCCGAACCGAGGTTCGGTAAGCCATCAAAGCATATGGCAGCATATCATCCCACTCTTTATAATTGTCAATCATCTTCCGGAGAATTTTCTTTATATTTTTGTTGGCGGCTTCCACTGCTCCATTCATTTTTGGACGGTAAGGCGCTGAGTTTTTGTGCTCGATCTTGAATTGCTGACATATTTTCTGTATTTCTGAACCCTTCAGGTTTTTAGCATTGTCGGTTATCAATGTTTGCGGCAAACCGTATCTTGACACAATATTTTCTTTGATGAATCGAGCTACTATCTTTTGAGTCACTCGGGTTAAGGAAACGGCTTCTACCCACTTTGAAAAATAATCAATTGCCACCAGGATAAAGCGATGACCACTCGGCGCCTTAGGGGTAACTTCCCCAATAACGTCCATACCCCACATTGAGAAGGGCCATGGGGCCGCCAAGATATGAAGGTGCGAAGGTGGGACATGGATTTAATCACCATGAATCTGACACTTATGGCATCTTCGAACAAACTGCACGCAGTCGCTTTCCATCGTTAGCCAAAAATGACCGGTCCTCAGGATCTTCTTGGCAAGCATGAAGCCGCTCATGTGAGGTCCACATATGCCACCATGGACCTCTTTCATCAACTGGATGGCCTCTTCGACTCCAACACATCTCAACAGGCCCATGTCAGGGGAGCGTTTGTACAGTGTCTCCCCGCTTAGGAAGAATTGGCCTGCTAACCTCCGGAGAGTTTTCCGATCAACACTTGATGCCCCTTCCAGATACTCCTGATTTTTCAGAAAGTTCTTTATGTCATGGTACCACGGGTCTTTGGCTGGCTCAGATTCAAGCTGGCAGCAGTGGGCCGGTCGGCGTTGAACTCGGATCACCACCGGAATGATATCATCATCCTCTCGAGTGATAGATATCATAGATGCCAAGGTAGCTAAGGCATCGGCGAAGTCATTTTTTAGCCTCGGTATGCTTTCAAATTCTATTATTGTAAATTGCTCGCACAACTCCAGGAGGTGATTGTTATAGGCTATCAAGGTCGGATCTCTCGTGGCATATTTATCCGTCACCTGATTGATTATCAGCTCAGAATCTCCGAACACTAGCAATTCTTTGATTTTCATATCGACAGCCAGCTGGAGTCCCAGAATACAGGCTTCGTACTCAGCTCGATTATTTGTGCTCTGAAACTTCAACTTGGAAGCCACTGGATAATGCTGTTTGCCCGGAGAAACCAGAACGGCTCCGATTCCAGCCCCTCGAGAGTTCACTGCTCCATCAAAATACATTTTCCAGACTGTTTCCTCATTTTCTTCATCCACCGCATGAATCGACTCGTCAGGGAATAGCGTCTCAAGAGGCTAGTTATCCGTTTGAGATGGACAACTAGCCAACTGATCTGCTATCGCCTGACCCTTTACTGACTTTTGGGTCTTGTAGATGATATCGAACTCCGTCAGCAGCATCTGCCATTTTGCAACTTTTCCTGACAGAATCGGCTTCTCGAAGATGTATTTTAAGGGATCCATCCTGGCTATCAAGTAGGTAGTCAGTGGGAGCATATAATGGCGCAGTCTTTAAGCGGACCAAGCCAATGCACAACAGGTTCTCTCCAGCAAGGTATAATTTTCCTCATACTTTGTGAAGCGCTTGCTGAGGTAGTATATGGCTTGCTCCTTCTTTCCAGATTTATCGAGTTGCCCAAGAATAGCTCCCATGGAGGAGTCGAGAACTGACAAATATAGTAATAACGGAACCTTCTCCCGAGGCGGCACTAAAACGGGAGGGTTCGTTAGATAGACTTTAATTTTCTCCAAGGCATTTTGGCAATCTGCATTCCATCGCCCGTCACTTTCTTTTCGAAGTAGCTTGAAGATTGACTCACAAGTGGCAGTGAGTTGGAAGATGAATCGGGCTATGAAATTTAATCGCCCCAGAAAACCTCGGATTTCTTTCTCATTTCTCGGCGGCGGCATCTCACGAATGGCCTTCGTCTTTGCAGGATCAATCTCGATTCCATGGCGATTTACCATGAAACCAAGAAGTTTTCCGGAAGCCACCCCAAACGCGCATTTTGCTGGATTGAGCTTGAGCTGGTACTTTCGAAGTCTGTCGAACACCTTTTTCAAATGGCAGAGATGATCCTCGTTCTCCTGTGATTTAACGATCATGTCATCAACATATACCTCCATCTCCTTGTGCATCATATCATGAAATAGGGTCGTCATTGCTCTTTGGTATGTTGCCCCGGCGTTTTTGAGACCGAAAGACATCGCCCTATAGCAAAAGACTCCCCATGGGGTAGTGAAGGCTGTCTTTTCTCGATCTTTCTCATCCATCAGAATCTGATTATAGCCAGAGAACCCATCGGCGAAAGAATAGAGCTTTCGCCCCGCAGTATTGTCGATGATGATGTGAATGTTTGGCAGTGGAAAATCATCTTTTGGACTCGCCCGGTTGAGATCACGATAGTCCACGCAGACTCTGATTTTTCCTGAGGACTTTGGCACGGGAACGACATTTGAGAGCCATTCACTGTAGTTACAGACTTCAATAATTCGGGCATTGAATTGCTTCACGATCTCCTCCTTGACCTCGAGACTGACAGCGGGCCTTAGTTTCCTCAACTTTTGTTTGACTGGTACACTCCCCGGTTTTAGCGGCAGCTTATGGGCCACGATACTCTTGTCCAGTCCTACCATGTCATCGTAGGACCAGGCAAAGATATCTTGGTAGGAAATTAAGAGCGTTGTCAACTCTTTCTTTTCCAGAGTCATGAGAGCTGATCCAATCTTTACTTCCTTCAACTCTTCCGAGGTCCCCAAGTTTATCAACTCGGTCTCATCGTTACTGGGAATCGGCTTGTTCTCGAACTCCGTGAAAGCTTTTCGGATCTCACCATCGTCTGGCTGGCAAGAGTCATCTTCTGCTTCCACTCCCATCGGGTCATGGTCTGGTTCTGCATTGAAATCATACTTATCGCACTCTGGCTCAGTTATATCGCATGCATCATACACTGGTGTTTTAGACATCCTGAAAGCATAAAATTTAAACATTTAAACCATATGTCGGATAAAACAGAATTGCATTCATTAAATATAAAAACCCATTACAAAGCAAAATCCCTTTCCATCTAGAAGGCAAGGTGGATGGAGGGATGACCAACAGAAAATCTCCCTAAGTTTACCGAAACGCCTGGCGAATTGGGAGAGAACAAGAATCCCAATTCTGCAGCTTTTCTTTTCCCTTGGTTCGAATACCAGACCCATGACTTGGCCCTGCCTCGTCTCTCATGATTACATTCACAGCTTCCTTGATCATTACTCTCTCAGGGTGCAACTTGAATCCTGCGGTCTCCTTCCCTTTGTTGAGGGTTTCTGCTGGATAGGGGAAAGTGACCCGGATATGCGGAATTTTCATTGGCTGGTTGTCTGGGGATCCATCCCTCTTCTTCCGGAAGAACTTCGCTCTGTCTGCTTTTGTCGGCTCGTATCCCAATCCGAATCTCCCCTTCTTCTCCTTGACTTCTATCGGTTCTGTAATTCCGTCTAGATTCTTGCCCAAACCTTTCCCGGGAATGCAACCCCGAGACTTCATTTCTTTAGCAACGAAGGCCACAGTGTTAGACAGTGATGGTGTCATCTCGTGTCCTCCTTCCTTCACAAAAGTAGCATTTACAACATCGAACACGTGATAGGAGGCTTCAATCTTCTCCTTCTCCTTTCCGTCATCTGTTAACGGGACATGCCGACTTATCGCTTGATGGAAAGGTATGATATCTGAATCAGCCCTGATCACGTATAGTGTGTCATTAATGATAAACTTGATCTTCTGATGTAGAGATGAAGGCACTGCCCCAGCGTTATGGATCCATGGCCTCCCCAACAACAGGTTGTACGAAGCAGGTATGTCGAGCACTTGGAACTTCGCATTGAACTGTATTGGACCAATTTCAATTGGCAGGTCAATCTCTCCAACGCTATCTCTCCTAGCCCCATCGAATGCTCGGATAACCGTCTTAGACGATCGAACCTGTGATAGATCTATCCCCATTTCTTCCAGGGTTAACAAAGGACAGATATTTAGTGCCGATCCATTGTCAATCAGCACCCGAGCTATGAACATTCCATGGCTTTCGACCGTGATATTCAAATGCTTGTTGTGACCTGTTCCATCATCGTCCATCTCGTCATCTGTGAAAGTGATGGTGTTAGATCCTAGGACCTGCTCGACCAGAGTGACAAATTTCTCTGGAGAGATCGTGCTAGGCAAATGGGCTTCATTTAGGACTCTCAGCAGTGCCTGTCTATGTACTTCTGAGGATAGGAGTAGTGAGAGCATCGAGATTTGCGCCGGTGCTTTGCTGAGTTGCTCCACTATCTTGTATTCTGAATTCTTCATTGCCTTTAGAAAGTCGTGAGCCTCCGGTTCTGACACTGGCTTTTTCAGGGCCCCTCTTGGTTCTCTCATAGGAATCCTGATCAAATCCTGTGGCGTATACACCCTTCCAGACCGAGTGATTCCACCGGTTTCTCCTACGGAGATTGGCAATTCTTCTCCTTCTCCTGTTTTAGCGACGATCTCATAATTCCACGGAACCTTATTGAGATTTTCCACCATCTTTTGGATTGGGAAAGACAAAACTAGAGATTTCTCCAGTTTTTGGGCTACCCTTTCTAGATGTAATTCGAACCCTCCGTAGAGAACCTCTGGGTGTAAATAAACACCACCGATATCGATCACATCAACTTCTTCTTCGACCTCCTCTGTGAAAATTAGATTGACGCTACTTCCTGAGAAGGCGTGTTCAGGCAACGGATTTTGCTGACAATTTGGCGTACCGGCCTCAGGTTTTTTAGGAAATGTGATGGCTCCGGTCCGTATAAACTCCCGGATTTTGTCTTTTAGCTGAAAGCATTGCTCAGTCGCATGTCCTCTGGTTCCCGAGTGGTATTCACAGAAAGCATTTGAAGAAGCTGCTTTACTCCCAGGTTTAACTTCGTAGAATGGAAGGGGCGTCAGCATCCCCTACTTCAAACAATTCTGGTACAACTCGGTGATCGAAACCGGAAGGTCTTGTAGCTCTCTGTTGTCGTTCTGGAAATTTTCCCCAGTAGCATGAGGTAGAAGGTCTTGGTGGTATTGGGTTCCTGACCTTGGAGTGTGGTTAGGAATTTGAGGTGGGGTGTTCGGGCGTAATTGATAGGTATGGTAAGAGGGTGTTGGGTAGGCTTGAGGGTAATATTGGGGAATGTGGTTTTGATAAGGGGGAGGTACATTTTGGTAATAGCGGGGGCGGCTTTGGGAATAGGGTTGGTTTTGAGGATAGTTTTGGTTTTGGCGATTTTGAGGAGGGTAGTTGTGATATTGGTTGTTCTGGTTCGGGTAGTTCTGGGGACAAGAAGTTTGGGGGTAGTTCTGGTAATGGGTTTGTCGAGGGGAAACGACAACAGCTACTTCATTTTCTTTCATCTTTGGCGGGGCTGACCTTTTCGTCAGATTGGATTGGGCCCCTTCAATTTTTCCGCTCCTTATTCCTTCTTCCGTCACCTCGGCCTGTTTGATCGCATCGCCGAAAGAAACCACTGCTATGCTCGAGAGATCTCGATAGAACGGCGGTGACTGAATTGACTTGAATATCTCTAACTGAGCCTCCTCGCTCAACTTAAGGACAACTTTGGCAGCCTCTTCCCTCCAACGAGCAGTATACCTCCGGAAACTTTCGTCTTTATTTTTCAGTATCTGGTAGAGGGTATTGCGGTCTGGCGCGGCATCCTTATTGTACACATATTGCTCACAAAAGGCCTCTACCAGATCTTCAAATGTTTTAATCTGTGATAGCTCCAGGGTCATGTACCAGTTGAGAGCCGATCCTTTCAACGACCTCCGAAACATCTTTAGGCAAAGGTCTTCGTTCCGAGCATGAATTCCTAACTCCTCTTTGTAAATGCTAACATGCCATTCTGGAGGGCCAGTGCCATCATATTTTGTGAATTCTGGAACCACGAAATTTTTCGGGTACACAATCCCGAGTGGTGCTGACAACTCCTTGTACGTCGCTTTCCTGGACGGCTTCTCTTTTTGCCATTCTTCCATAGTTTTTTCTAATTTCTCCATTTTCAGAAGCCAAGCCGGTGGAGGGCCATTCTCTTCTTTGTTTTCAGTTTCAATGGCCGGGGCCGGTTGGCTATCATTTGAATTGTTTGGTGGAGCAACGACCCTCTCCGGGTGAATGAGAATCTGCGGGGCGGCGGGGGCCGAGCCCTCTGGCGAGGCCTGATAGACATGCCCCTGGATGGGATATGTCGGAGCTCCATAGGCGAAAGGATGAGGGCCCATCTGAGGTCCATAGTAGACCGGTACTGCAAAGTTCGGGCCGACGTGGTTCGGATTCGGCCCTGAATTCTCCATCCCAACACTTGCAGGGTTTCCATTTGGGGATTTAGTCACAGGAGTCCCGTTGGACGGAGGAATAGGCACCTCCTGAGGTCGGCTAAGTTCATTGATCCTTTCCATCAACCTGTCAATAGTTTCCTGCATCTGAGCTATCTGGGTCGTTCGGGGAGATTCGGGATTGCTTTCTGATATCATCCTGGAATGAGTATGTGCTCGACTGCATGTAAAGATCGGACTTCGAAAGGGGGGAACTGGATTTGCTTTTCGGGGACCAATTTTCTTTGTCTTGTCCTTTTCTTTTTTACCTACAAAAAAAAAATCATTTTTTTAGTTCATGTGGGTCTTAGGTGGCCTTAAAGCCCTTTCTAATTCGAAGATTTCAATTTCGGTAACGACTAATTAAAAAAAAAAATTATTTTTTATTTATTTATTTATTTTTATTTATTTATTTTTTTTTTTATTTTTTTTTTTTAAGGACTTCCCCAGACGTCATAAATCCATCAAGTACAAAAAATCATTTCTCGTCTTGTATCATAGAATCCTGAGGGGATAATATGGATACAAGACAGTTTTGTTTTTATCAGAGGATTTACAACGATATAAGGGCCTGAGAGGAAATAAGGAAAAAAAAAAAAAAAAAAAATATATATATATATATATATATATATATATATATATATATATATATAAAATAAAATAAATGATATATAAAAAAAATAAAAAATAAAAAAAAATCACAACTTATTTACTGAATTGAGGGAAAAAATAAAATAAAATTTAACATTCGAACTTTAGATTAATTGGACTTATTCAGACATATTGGGCTCAACCCTCAGCCGTCCCCAGTGGAGTCGCCAGCTGAACGCGCCCTAATCTTCTAGAGAAAATCAAAAACAAATATATATATAGATATATGTTTATGTATGCTTGGCGCTGGTAAAACGAAAAGGGTTTTTAAAAACGTCGATTTTCTCATTAAAATGTACTTAAGCCTGTTTTAGAAAAAGGAGTCGCCACCTAGCATTGGGTTTAAATGATGTACTAGGTCACCATATTTTTCTTTTTTGAAAATAATTTAAAAATGGCTTAAGTAAAATTTGACTCCAAAAATAATGTGGTCTAACCAGAGATTCGTTTAAAGAGTTCGGGGGTCAGTTACGCTCGAGGAAGGTGTCAAGCACCCCAAGACGCCCGTCCAAAGACGGTACCTTATCCGATTAAGTCCAATTAGAATTTAAATCCGAATGTTTTTATTTTATTTTTAAATCCTCCTTATATACACATACACGCACATTTGAGGGAAGTGATCCCCCTTCTAAACCTAGACCGTTCTGATTGAAGGTTGGGAATTTTCCACCTCGTATTGTTAGCATATTATATTTAATACAAATTAAATAAAACACCCGCACACACGCATCGAGAAGAGTAATTCCCTTCTAAATTTAGCCATTCAAATTGAAGGTGGGGAATTTTCCACCTCGTATTGTTAGCACATTATATTTAATACAAATTAAATAAAACACCCGCACACACGCATCGAGAAGAGTAATTCCCTTCTAAATTTTAGCCATTCAAATTGAAGGTTGGGAATTTTCCACCTCGTATTGTTAGCACATTATATTTAATACAAATTAAATAAAACATCCGCACACACGCATCGATGAGAGTAATTCCCTTCTAAATCTTAGCCATTCAAATTGAAGGTTGAGAATTTTTCACCTCGTATTGTTAGCACATTATATTTAATACAAATTAAATAAAACACCCGTACACACGCATCGAGGAGAGTAATTCTCTTCTAAATCTTAGCCATTCAAATTGAAGGTTGGAAATTTTCCACCTCGTATTGTTAACACATTATATTTAATACAAATTAAATAAAACACCCGTACACACGCATCGAGGAGAGTAATTCCCTTCTAAATTTAGCCATTCAAATTGAAGGTTGGGAATTTTCCACCTCGTATTGTTAGAACATTATATTTAATACAAATTAAATAAAACACCCGTACACACGCATCGAGGAGAGTAATTCTCTTCTAAATCTTAGCCATTCAAATTGAAGGTTGGGAATTTTCCACCTCGTATTGTTAGCACATTATATTTAATACAAATTAAATAAAACACCCGTACACACGCATCGAGGAGAGTAATTCCCTTCTAAATCTTAGCCATTCAAATTGAAGGTTGGGAATTTTCCACCTCGTATTATTTACTTTAAAAAAATAATAATAATAAATAAATAAATAAAATAAAAATAAAAATAAAAGTAATAAATAAATAAATAAATAAATAATAAAGGAAGAAGAAAAAAAATCTAATTTAAAAAAAAAATTAGTATAATAACAACTTAAAAAAATAAGAGTAAGATTTACAACAGATAAAAATTTACCACCTTCTTGGAGATTTGTTTTCTTCAAAATTACAATAAAATGAAAATAATATTATTTTCTTCAAAATTTTTCTCTAGATTTCTCCTCTCCCTTACAAAAATTTCTCTCAAAAAATTTCTTCCCCTCAAAATTTTCTCCTCCCTTCTCTTGTGATCCTTCCTTTATTTATAGGAAGGATTTCTGAAGAATCCTACGACAAACGCGTGAAAAAGAAGGGAAAAAGGGGGTGGGTGCACCGAAATTTGGTGCACCCACCCCCTTTTGGGTGCACCAAAAATGGTGCACCCAAAAAGGGGGGGCTGGCCCCCCCTGCTGGCCGCACATGCGGCCAGCAACACTGGTCGCTGTAGCGACCAGCTTGGTCGCACGTGCGACCAGCCCTTGGTCGCACGTGCGACCTTAGTGCACCCCCCCCACCCCCGTTCGGTCCAGGCCTCTCTCGTTCTCGTCTGTTTCTGGTCCATTTTGTTCCGAATTAACGCGTTTTTATTCCACTTCGAAAAATCTACAAAACCAAAAAAATAAATTAATTAATTACTAATATTTAATTTACTTAAGAGATTAATAAAACTTAATTTAGCAGTATTAAACCGCACAAATACGGTACAATCAAAATAAAATAAATAGAAAAATAAAATAAAAATAACTATAAAACAAAGTATATTTTTTTGCGAAGCGGTCAAAATGCCGTGTCTACAATATGGTTATTTTTACCACGTGTTGGCTCCTACCATTGGAGATATTAAATGACTCTAGCACTAATGGCTACTTTAGATGACACATTTATACAGGTTACGGTACCGTCATAACTCTCGATCGTGAATTGAAACGATCTTATGGTTAGTAGAAAAATATGAGTGTAGTATTTTATTATATATCAAAATAATTTGATTGATTGATTTAAATGCATTATTTTATTTTAAGGATTGTTGTGGAATACTATTTCGGTTCAGTATGCAGTTATATTTATATTAGGTTTAAAAAGTGATATTTGATAAATATACTTGGTCCATAAATTGTTTTTATATTATGAAGACAATATATTGATAAATTGTTTGTCTCAGGTGCCATAGCTAGAGACAGGTCCTCTACTAGCACTAGGTAGAATCAGAAGATGATGTCATTTTTGGAGGATAGTCGGGATAGGTGTGAACAGTGAAGAATTTTTTTTATTTATTATTATTTTTATTTTATTTTTGTAATTTTGTTATGGATATTTTGGGGACATGTGTATATATATTTGTGGGTTAGTCAGGAAATGTCAAGTCGACGTCGCGTCCAGCCTCGGGCGTTAGGGGCTCAGGGAGGGTTGTGACTGTCCATCTTCATCTCCAACTCAAGAAATTTAAATTTGATTTGTCCTCCTTTGATCCGGTTTTGCACAACATTTTGAAACACTACACAATCTCTCATTTAGTGGCTCTATGAACAATACGATTTGACTTGTACATCACTTGGATTAAACAATGTGCAATTCTTATCAAGTTTAATGGGTTATTGTGGTCAAACACATCGTCATGTCTTGTGATGTCGAAATAATACTTCTAGTGTTCAAAGGGGTATTTTTCTGTAATTGTTGTTTAGATATTACATCATTAAGGACTAGATCTTCACAAACTAAAAGCTCTATAGGCACTATATTTGCTTCATCTATTTCAAGATTAGGATCTTGATAAAAGATTCGAAACGACATGGTATTTCAGCCTTGTTCTTCTCATAACAGGACTTCATATCTAGTGGTCTTTGAAGTTAAGTTTATTCAGTTCTTATATTCATTTGAATCAAATTGCTTCCTAAATTTGAATTCTAATCAATTTTGTGCCAATTTTATAAATTTGGTTTCTAATAATCTGATTGAAACAAAATTTTTAAACTTTTTAAATTAAATCAAGATTATTATTTTTTTTATGTTGAAATCATCATTGTTTCATTGTTCTCCACTTGATAGTGTTAATAATCTTAAAGTTGAATATTTTCTTCTCATGACTATCGTGTAATTATTTTTACTATCTCCTTGATTCCGAGTGACAAATGGATACAATGAGTTGTTGCAGAAAAAAAAAAAAAAAAAAGTAAACTATGCTCTCCTTTGAGAAGATTCAATTTTCATTTATTGTATTATCATCGTCGTCATTGTTATATTACTTATGAGGTTGTATTATGATGTTGTGTTATGTATTTTTATGAGACAAAAATAAAATAAAAGGGTAAAAATTAAGAGTAAAAAATAAAAATTTCTATATCTTCTTATGATGTCAGATTATGTTTTTTTTTTAATTACTTCGATTATATTCTTTACATGAACCTGCATCATTAAAAATAAATAAAAAAATAAAAAGTAAAAACGTTACTTTAAAACCGTTCTTTTTTGTTCAAAAATCAAAAACGTCTTCTTCATATTTTCATGTGACATACATTAAAAAATAAAACATGTTCCAAAAACAACTTTCAAATCATGTTTTCCTTAAGATCAAAGCCAAAAACAATTCTTTAAATGCCCCTTTGTTTTTAAAAGAAAAATCATTTCCAAAAATCATTTTTTCAAATAAAAATCATTGTCTAAAAAATAGAAAAATTTAAAATATTAGAAATAAGATTTTTTATTGCTTAACCCTAATTATCTTTTAAACAAAAATCTTATTATTTGATTCCTCATAATGTTTAGTCCTTTGACATTTAAAAATTACTAAATAGACAACTATACCCCTATAGAGATATAAGAAAGCTAACCCTAATTACCCCTTCATTTGTTCAGCCCCTCTCTCCCCATTTTTCTCAACTGCTCTTTCTCTAGCACTAGGCGGAACTTTCTTCCTCTTGATTCTCCATATCAATGGCGAACTACTTTTCCTTGATCGCCAATCCCACCGTTTGCAATCACCACCAACATCGACCTCTGCTGCCTCCGTTTGTCCAGATCAACGAAATCCCGCCACCGGCAATCACCATATCGACGAAAGACCTCTGATGAATTGATCACCACCGCCGTTCGTCCAACCTTCGGATTTCTCTCTTTGAACTATAGTCATTTCTCTCTCTCTCTCTCTCTCTCTCTCTCGTTTGTTTTTCCCAGATCTGAACTAGATCTCGGAAATTCGTCCTCTACTGCCGCGTCTCCATCCCCATTATATTCACTCGCCGCCACCACAAATCCTTTGTTCGAGATCTGTTGCTCCAGATCTGTTCGAGATCTAGAATTTTTAAATATCGTAAATCATAGATTCGGCGAGCACGACGTGAGAGGTGAAATGGTGCGACGGTTCCAGATCGACGAAAGACCTTTGATGAATTGATTGCCACCGCTGTTCGTCCAGCCTTTAGATCTTTCTCTTTGAACCGTCGCAATCTCTCTCTCTCTTTCTCGTGAATGTTCGTGTGTTTTTCATTGAAATTTTAGATTGAATGTTCATGTTCATTTTCTAAATCTGAATGTTCATTTCCACCAGGTTTGGTGAATGTTCTTTTGCGATTTGATGAATGTTCTGGTTTGTTTTTCATTGAATTTTCAAAAAAAATTTCAATGTTCCAGATTTTGTGTTTTTGTGAGTGTTGGCACCGTGCTAGATCAGGTTTTTTTTTTATTGATTTTTGTGGAACTTTTGTTTATTGACATGAATATTTTTTTTGTTGATTTTGGTGGAGTTTTATTTATTTATTGTGAATGCTCTTTCTGTTGATTTTTTGTTTATTCTGATCAGTGAATGTTCACATCGATTGGTTTTTCGGGTGAATGTTTGTTGCAGTTCGGTGAATATTCATATCGATTTTTTTAATTTTTGACGTGAATGTATCATTTGCGTTTGGTGAATATTCTTGTTGGATTTGATTTTGTTGATTTTAGAGATTTTCAATATCATGAATTGTTTTTGTTTATATTAAGAACAATGAACATTCACAATAATATAATTAGTGCTAAAACATTCAAAAATAGTAAAATAAAATTATAAACGTTCACATCTTGATTTTTTTTTTTTTTTTTTTAAATGACATTATATGTAAATAATAAAAAAATAATTAAATAATTATTTTTTAAAATATCTATAAGGACTAAAAAATTTATTATATTAATTGGGAGCTCATTTTTTTTATTTATATATGTCTCTAAATTATATAATAAATTTCTCAATTAAATATCATGTTTTCAAAAAAAAATTATTTAGTCATATTGTCAAAAAAAAAAAAAAAAAAAAAGAGCATTATTCCAAAATCATATCTTAAAAACAACGGCAAAAATTAATTCTCGGATATCGTGTAAATGTTTTTTTCTTAAGAAATCGTGTATTCAAAAAAAAAATTAAATCGTGCTTTAAAAAAAGATTTTAAAATGCTTTCTAACATAGTTTTTCAAAGTCAACTTTTCCCTAATATAAAATAAAAAATAAAAAATAAAAATGTTTCAACTTTCATATTTTTCAAAATGATTCAAGTGCATTGCAATACCTAAATCATGTTTTAAATATGCCTAATAAATGTTATATTTTAATACTTATGCATTACTACCAACTCATGCATGCATAACCCATATCCACGCACTATCCAATTGTGTCCCTTTTCAATTCATTAAAAAAAAATACATCATGTTTAAATCATATATTTGTTAAAAATAATGGTAAAAGTATTAATTTTAATTAATATTATTAAATATTCATTAATATTATTTACAATAAAAAAATTTAAATATGTTACAAATATAATTATAATGAAATGATACTCATAAACAATAAAAAATAAACTCTCAATGAAATTTGTTGTTGAGTGTAAAATAATTCACAATAAATATTCAGAAATCCAATATATGCAACAACAAATATTTCAAATTGTAAAATACATGAAAGTAATAAATAAATAAAGTTATACTTACAATATTTAACCGATGACCAGAAATTTATATCGATGGAGGTTCTCGTTTAAAGATTTTTCTTTAAAGCAAATTTTGTCTCCGCTTAGATGCTTACAGTTACTCAAGTGTTTGCTTCTTAGATTACAACGATTATAATCCTTCAATACTAGTACTTGTGATCAAAGGATCTAGCAAACAAACAAGTGTTGATCTCTCTCTAAAAAATAAACTAATATAGACTCAAAGTGTATGTATAGTGCAAGATGTCCTAAGTTTTTATACCTAAATGATAATGCAAATTTATCTATTTATAGAGTAAATAAATTAGTAACTCCAACACATCAAAATTCTTATTCTAAACCCACTAAGAACACTTTGAAACCACTAAAAATTAATCACATGTAACTCCGTATACAAAATGAGTTACAAATTTGAAAAAACAAGTTTTATTTGTTTAGGAAAATTGCTAAAATAAATTTAAATAAAATTCTAGAAAAATTCTTTCTACTTGGATCAACTCAAGTCCAAACCCAAACCCACGATCCACACCCCGATCTGGGTGCGCAATCCAAAATGAATTATAAAAGTGGTTTACGTGTTTTTCATCAACCAATGTGGAATTACTCATTCTACATATTTCAATCAATTTCATAGGACTACTTATTAAAAAAAATAAAAATAAATCTTTTACATAATAATAATTTTTGACAAATTAATATTTTATGTTAGTCTTCTCACTAAGAATAATGTATTGATATATAAAAATATATCACCCAATAATTAAATCATATAACCTAAAATAGTCTAAAATCATTTTTGTCTAACAACATTTCCATTCAAAGTATGCCCTTTTCAAGTCATTAAAATTTGACCGAGGCCATACCATGTTTTCAAATCCATGAATTGCATACAAAGTTTAAAGGGTTAATTACACTTGGTACCCAGGTAGTTTTACCTAATTTTACTTTGCACACATGTATATTTTCGTCAGTACTTACATCCCCTATAAACTTAAGTGTAACATTTACCATTTAACATAACTCGTGAACACTATAACCCATTGTAGTGAAACTTGAAGCGAAATATTAGGTTATGTGTTGTTGGAGAAATGATTTAAGCATTCTTTGGATCGTTTGAGTCTTTGAAGCAAACCCTGAAAAATTGTTTATCCTTCGTTACCCCCGTTGAGCCTTATTGCCTAATTCTTTTACTACCCACATTTGTGTATCCAACCAACTAAATGTCTTTCTACTTCCTAAACCCATCACTAATTGGCATAGATCATTGAGTGTAAGGACTAGAATGGGCTATGTTTGAAAAGTCCTTGGCAGGTTGGGTTGTGTTGAGTTGTTTATGTTGTAAAAAAAAAAAGTTGTTGTAGTATAGTGGTGAGTATTCCGCCTGCCACCTTGTTTTTTCCTGCAACATTGGAGATAATGTTGATTTTGAGTTTAGGGGTGTGGTTCTCACCTATTTAAAAAAAAAAAATGTTTGTTTTTGTTTGTTTTGTTAATAATACCTTGTGGGATCAATTGAAATAAGACATTTGATGAAAGGGGGAGTCAGTGAAAAAATAAATCTCAGAAATCTTGTAAGATCCATGAGTTGTGGCAATGCCTAGGGTGATTTGAGCCTAAAAATGACATTTTCATCTACCTTTTATCCTAGCAATACATTATAACCCTCAAAATCTTTTTGATCTCCAATAACATATGTACTTACACTATTAGTAGAGCATGACACGAAAAATCGACTTATGGTTGTTCTTACATTTTTTTATCTAGAGATTGTTCAATATCTGTGTAGCACATAAATATATCCGATGCTCGTTTGGTTGGGTGAGAGTGATTGTGCCCCACTGACACATTTAGAGTCTTGAGGGAATTGAAATTAATATTTAAAGTTGAAACTCTAGATAATCTCAATGTGCATTTCCTTTTGAGCTTGGGGCATTTTGTGGTTGTGTAGATTATTGTACGGTCGTTGATTCAATACGAAACTTACATTTTTATCATTAACATTTTAGTACTTGGATTTTTTTATTTTATTTTTTGTTCTTTTGCTTGAGGACAAACAAATGTTAGAGTTTGGGGTATTTGATGAGTGGTTTATTTACCAACAAATCAAATACTTTTGAACTCAAATATTTATGAATTTTCAAGCATTTTTGTTACTTTAATGTGTTTTTATTGTATTTTGCAGGAATTACAAATAATTATGAGAAAAGGCAATAATGTGATAAAAAGAGGTGAATTGGGTTGTAACGGTTTGTCAGTAACGCAATAGCAACGACGTCAAGCACGATTTAGACCATGATTCAATTCTATTTTGCAAAAACTCAAAACATGGAAGTTGTATATCTATATCTTAGCTTTCTATATCTGTTTGAATCACCTCAATCGGAGTTCGGACGCAAACGTTACATCCCAAATATGAATCAGGTCTCAGTGCTACCCAAAGGGCGTTGTAGCGCCCAAAGGCGCGTTGCAACATACTCCCATCAGTGTTGATGGGCTGATTTTTACAAAAACCACGGTGCAGCGCAAAAACGAATGTTGTAGTGCTGCTTGCATCGCCTGCAACCCGAGAAACCCAATTTTCAACCTTATTTATACCCCTTTATGCCTCAATCCAGAATATGAGGCGATTTAGGGAGAGCAAATACAAGATTGGACGCGATTTTGGGTGAGAAAATACTCAATGGTGGCAATTTTATGTGAATTACAGAAGGAAAACACCATTAGTGGCACTTTGAGTTGAAGATTTGAAGCCCACATCCACAATAATGGCATGTTTGGTTGGATGGAATCGAGGGCGGAATGGAATCGCATTCCGTTCTCGATTCCTATTCCATTGTTTGGTTCTCTAATGGAATCACTTTTATGATTCCATTGGAATGAAATTAGATGGAATGGGATTCCATTTGAGATGGGGTGGAATGAGATTCCAACCCAATGGAATCAATATCTTAAATTACATGATAGCCCTTGTAATTAAGGTCTTGAAAATTGAGAATAAAAACAGAAATTAGAGAACATAAATTGAAATTAGAGAACAGAAAGTTGGGAATAGAAATAGAAAATTGAGAACAAAAAATTGAGAACAAAACTAAAAAATTGATAATAGAAACTGAAAATTGAAAATAGAAACAGAAAATTGAGAACATAAACCGAAAATTGAGAACAAAAATAGAAAATTAGAAAACAAGAAATTGAGAACATAAACTAAAAATTGAGAACAAAAACATAAAATTAGATAACAGAAAATTGAGAACAAAAACAGAAAATTGAGAACAAAAATATAAAATTAGAGAACGAAAAATTGAGAACGAAAATTGAAAATTGAGAACAAAAACATAAAATTATATAATAGAAACAGAAAATTGAGAATAAAAACAGAAAATTGAGAACAAAAACATAAAATTAGATAATAGAAAATTGAGAACAGAAACCGAAAATTGAAAACATAAACTGAAAATTGAGAACAAAAAATAGAAAATTAGAGAACGAAAAATTGAAAAAGAAAACTAAAAATTGAGAACAAAAACAGAAATTAAAGAATAGAAACTGAAAATTGAGAACAAAAATAAAAATTAGAGAACAAAAACTTAAAATTGAGTTGAATAGTGAAATATAATAAAATGAGTAAAGGAATAGAATAGTGAAATATAATAAAATTTTATTATAACCAACCAAGAAGATAATAGAATAATAATTTTATAAGGGCAAAACGGAAATTTTACTATATTTCACTATTCCATTCTTTCTTTCATTCCATACCAACCAAACAAGAGAATGGAATAGTGATTCTATTCACAATTCTATTCCATTCCTTCTCTCATTCCATTACTTCTTCCATTCTATTCCACTCTTATTCCATTCCGTCCAACCAAACATGCCGTAAGTGTTTTATCTTCCCTTCTCTCTCCCTAGTCTTGATTTAATTTTGTATTTGTAATATTATGTCAAACATATTTACATTTATGAATTTATTGAAAAGATTAATTATGGATTCTTCTATGTTGTGCGAAAGTTTCTAACTAGGGGTTTTTTAATAACTTTGTATGAATTATGCCTTGAGACTTTAAGTTATTATTAATTGGATTTCATGTTTTGATCATTTGTATTTCTTATTGCGTATTTGCTACTTTATGCCAGAGGTAAATTAGATATCATAGATATGTAAAATTAGACATTCGAGATGTGATAATCTTGCATATTGAGATCGGAGAAATACAACCCTTATTGTATTAAGTGCGAGAGGCTAATATAATTTGGGTAGTCATTTAATAGGTGAGACTTAAAGATTAGATAATTACTTGAGTTGAATAGATATATTAATTTAAATCTATATAATAAAATAGGATGGCTTTTTGGCTGACTAGGACAAACTTATGACTAGGACAAACAAAATATGACTAGGACAAAAAAAAATATTGACGAGGACAAACAAATGCTGACTAGGACAAATATAAAAAAAATCAATTTTGGTAAAAGGTTAACTCAATTTTCCTTAATTAATTTAATTACATAATTGAACAATTATACAATTCCTTAATTAGATATAACAATTAGTGAGAATATAAAAAGCACATTAATTAGTGAGAATTGATTAATTAATATAAAAAAGAATGGTTTATTTAGTTAAAAAAAAAAAAAGAAACATGTATTTTTTTATATATTCCATAATTCTTTAAATATCTATATAATAAATCAGAACGGGTATATTCACGGTTGTCGGATGAGAGACAAAACTCTTGACATTTTAAGGCCATATGATCTTTTCATTTTTTTTTTTAAATTAGGGCCATAAAATAAAACTGGGTTTGTTGAAATGAAAATAATTGTATATCATTAATTGATTTTTTGCTGAGTATGACAAACTTATGATTAGGACAAACAAAATATGACTAGGTCAAAAAAAATACTGACGAGGACAAACAAATGCTGATAAAAAAAAAAAAAATCAATTTTGGTAAAAGGTTGACTCAATTTTCCTTAATTAATTTAATTACATAATTGAACAATTATACAATTCCTTAATTAGATATAACAATTAGTGAGAATATAAAAAGCACATTAATTAGTGAGAATTAATTAATTAATATAAAAAAGAAATGGTTTATTTAGTTACAAAAAAAGAAACATGTATTTTTTTATATATTCCTTAATTCTTTAAATATCTATATAATAAATCAAAACGGGTATATTCACGACCGGCGGATGAGAGACAAAACTATTGACATTTTAAGGTCGTATGATCTTTTCATTTTTTTTTTAAATTAGGGCCATAAAAGAAAACTAGGTTTGTTGAAATGAAAATAATTGTATATCATTAATTGATAGGATTTGTCACCTATAACTAATCATCTTAATTCCTAATCATGTATCACTTTTATGGAAACAAATGGCTAATTAATTCTTAATCCTTAATTGTCTCTCAATTTTATGGAAACAACGACGCTTAATTCCTGTAATCCTCTCATTGTCTTTTTCTCTCCCTAATTGTAAAAACATAACACCGAGATTTCCAAATTTGAGAGTCCAATTGAGTAACAGTTGCATTTGTGAGGGATCAAAAGAGTCATTAGCCTGAATAGATAGCCTGAATAGAAAAGAGAATTTATGAAAAACTCTATATGGTATATAAATAGTATGAATTAGTAAAGAATGTATAATCTTCTTATTTTACATCGATACATTTTTTAATTTTAATTATTGGTTATTAGTGATGTTCAACTGTTAGTTATTATTGATATTCAAATTAAATAGGTGCATGATATTAATATCGGTTGTTATTTATTGTTAATGTTTAAATGAAATAGGTCAATTCTTTATTTTATTTTTGTTGTTTTACACCCGTGCCTTCAGGCACGGGTTATACGCTAGTAATTATACAAATTATCTCATTTGGCATTCGAGAAGTGGAATTGAGGTTAATGTAGACACCCATGGTTAATTATTGGGCATGAATTCAATTAACAGGTTAGAAGAAAAATATAGTTTAGCAAAGTAATGTTAAACCCCTCTAGAACAATTGTGCATAGGAAGTCCATATTTTATTTTGTTTTTTTAATTTATATTTGTTTTAGCTTTATTTTCATAAACCTCAAAATTTGATCGCCTAAATAAAGTGAGGTTACGATAATCACGGTACTTAGCAACGATTTAAACCAATCCCTGTGGATACAATATTGTACTCACCCTATATTATTAAAACTTGACATGTACACTTGTGGTGTTGTAAAAATAATCGCTACCAAATAGTTGTAATTTTAGAGGTTGGATAATTTATTCTAATCAGTTTGTAATTAATTATTGAGGGTTTTTCAAGTGCTTGTATGCCCTGCCTTATTTTTTCGTTATATTGATCTCCTTTTTGAAACCATTTTATCCATTTGAAATATATCCCCTTCTTTTTTATTATATTTATTTTGTATTCAAAATTTTAAGAAGATAGAAAAAAATCCCAATGAAGATAGAGATATCGAGAACCCAATCAGGAGCATGGAGCAATGGAAGCCAGAACATTGTAAGCCCAAGAAAGAGGCTCCTTACATGCGTCAACTTCAATTAATCTAACTAATTATATAACTTAATTAAACCTTAAAATTTATTCCAGTGGCTCATGCCAAATCGAACTCCAAGTCCATGATCATCCTTGCCTATTTATATACATGTATGGAGTAATTATTTTGTGTTGCTTTATTTTGGCCCAATTAGCTTGCGTGTTTGAGGAATTTATTT
This sequence comes from Eucommia ulmoides, assembly GCA_016647705.1. NCBI lineage: Eukaryota > Viridiplantae > Streptophyta > Magnoliopsida > Garryales > Eucommiaceae > Eucommia > Eucommia ulmoides. The sequence goes on along the minus strand of CM028327.1, from coordinate 32,612,261 downwards.
CTTTCGTTATATTTAGTATATGCATGTAAATGATGCAATCTAAATAAAAATCCCCAGAACAACTATTAAGTTAAAAGTCGGAGCACATAAGATATGTGTCATTGTGGTCTTCCACTAGTGGATTTGTTCGGGTAGGGGTTGCATAAACCTAATATTGGTCCTTAGCTAGAGATGCGGTACCGTGTCCTAAAAATCGAACTCACGATGAACTTATATTTATTATAACATACAAATAGTAGATTGACGTGTTCCTTTAACTGATGATATGGGGGGCACATTAGGACTAATTTGGACCATGTCGGGTTGGTGTAACTTAACTTGGAAAGCATACCTTTAACTAGTGATATGGGGTACGATAACAGTAGAGACCAAATAATAAATTAGATCTTACTCAAAAGGTAAGTGACAAGAGTTTCATGTCCTCACGGATCAATAGGCCATGTAGGGTTTGCTAACGGAGAAGGGATTATCTAGCTCCTCACAGGGATATTTAGAATGGAGCCATTTCCAGAGGGACGTGAGATTCAAAAGTTTTAGTAGTAGCATATTTAGATTCATAAAAGACCTTTGATCTAAATTTGTGTACACTACTTTTATGCGTAAGTTATACTTGGTAATTTCTTTCTAGGTAGATATCATTATGATGAAACCATTGCAAAATGTTCTTAAGAAAAATACTTTAACCGAACCTTACTTTACTAATTGGCTGAGAATCTTTAAATTAGTTTTGCCTTCTTAGAAATTGAAATATGTTTTGGATGGTCCAATACTTGTCATATTTGATTATAAACATTGAGGAAAAGCATGTCACGATCCAAAAATATATAGATAGCGATAAGAAGGCTCAGTGTCATATGACAGCATCGATGAGTAAAGAGCTTCAGAAATAGTTCGAAGGTTTGAGGAGCTCATAAGAGATTGGGAAATGCCTGGAATCTCTCTTTGAAATATAACAGTGGTACAACTAGTTACAACATCTCAAAGAATATTTAAAGAACCAAGCCATCGACAAGGTCATCAGTTAGCAACCACGTCCTTAATATGATCAATGAAGTAAAGGAATTGGAAAGGTTGGGTCAGCTCCTGATAAAAAAAAAAATTAGACTATGTTTTAGATGGTTTGGTATATGTGGCATTTGAAGTCTACAATGAGGAAGAACGTGTCATGATCTAAAAATGGATAGACAATGATAAGCAAACTCAATGCTATGTGATAGAATCGATGAGTAAGGTGCTTTAGAAACAATTCAAAGGGCAGGAATGGATAGACGATAATAAGCAGACTCAAAGCTATGTGATAACATCGATGAGTAACGGGCTTTAGAAACAATTAGAAGGGCAAGAAAATCCATATGTGATTATGCAATGTCTAGAATATTTCTTTGGTGAGCAAAGTCGTACAACTTGGTATAATATCTCGAAAGAGCTTTACAGAACCAATATGTCGGCGGGGCCATCAGTTAGGGACCATCTCTTTAAAATGACAAATAAGGTTGAGGAATTGGAAAGGTTGGGGTTGACTCTTGATCCCAACCTAGTAATGGACCTAGTTCTGAAGTCGCTACTTGATGCGTTCAATTAGTGTGTGGTGAAATTCAACATAAACAATCTAGTGTTGGATATAACAACTATTGTCATTCTTGCAATCTCACATTTATTGCTTGCGTTTGTGAAACTATTCGTTCTCAAATATGAATAAATGGTATTTTTTATATTATTCCTTAATTATATCAATAACACTTTAGTTTTATATTATTCCTTAATTATATCAATATCACTTTAGACTTTGGTTAATAAGTTGAAGTATCTTACCTCTTTAATATGATTAAAAGATAGAGGTCAAATACATTTGATAACTTAATATTCTTAATTATTCCTAGTTAGTATTGGATTTTTGAAACTGAAATTCAATAATTTAGTTTAGCTTGTTCTATTATTTTCTCTTTAAGAGTGATGAGTCTCATACAATTAGTATGAGATATTGGAATAACCACAACGTGACTCGCTAGTGTAGTAAGGTATGGAACGTGATCATCCTTGATATCCTATTTTGTAGTTTTGCTCAATGTCAAAATATTATATAAGGTGTGATTGTATTTGAAATATTTTGACTTGAGATATTGTATGTTACATGTATGTGCTATACTTTGATAATAATAAATGTTGTTATCTAACCATGAGATTTTAAAAGTATTCCTTGAACATAGTGGGATATACATGTGAATATACGAGTATGCACGATATGATATATCACTCTCAACAAAGAAAGATGTTTCTTATGTGATTTAATTTAATATAATTCACCTAAACCTCTAGAATAAGCATTATAACTATCGGTATGAGTTTTCAATTGATCTTACAAAGAATTATATTATTAATTAAAATACATATCTTTGGACTAGGGGGTTTTAACTTAACCATTACATGTTGGACCGTACGAGAACATGGATAGAGAGATTGTATAATATGAAAATCATTCTAGAGGAGGTTGTCTTGGTTAAATTCTTGTCATCTGGACATGGTTATGACATATGAGTAGACATGACTCGTAGTTGGAGAAAATGTCTTAGAGAAAAAGTGTTTTCTTCTAGAAGGACAAAATTGAAATTGTTCCAATTTTGATTGATTAATTGATTAGTAAAATAACTAATTAATTTATTAATTTTACCATCTAGCTTTCGGTATTGACCTAATAGGTCACATACAATGTAAAATGAAAGTTAGATAAGTCCTTGGAAAATGAATGAGTAGTAGTGTTGAACTTTAGTAATTCAAGAGTCAAAGTGCAAATACAAAAAGAATGAGTCCAAGGTTTTGAACCTTGGACAGATATTATATAAAGAGAGAGACCACTTAGTCACATCCTATATGATATATCGCCGCTTAGGAATTTTTGATCAAGCAACCATTTGTCGCTAAGATGTTTTTTTTTTCATAGTCTACACTTGGTGGCTTGAGTCTTACTATCACCTAAATTCAAATCAGAGTTATTCTAGATTATTGGGATTAGATTCAATTCTTAAAAATTCCAAAAACGCTTTTTTTCTCCCAAAGTTTATGTGTGGATACTATTAAAGGCAATACAATTGTTTTGATTCTATGAAAATCATTCTCCACTACCTATTCCTGATCGTATTAGACACTCTCGAGAAACCTAATCAAATTACGCCTTGGAAACTACCATCATTGAGTCTGAAGCACCGAAAGAGGTAACATCTAATTAAATTAAATTTAATTATGCCTTATTTTATTGTTTTAATGTTACTACAAATATATTCGGGTTATAGGAACAAGATATTAAATGTGATTTAAATTGTTTATATTCCATTGTGTTAATTTAGTGATTTTAATATCCAATTCCTTCAAGTGGGTAGACACGACATTTTGATTGCCTCGCAAAAAATTTATGCTTTATTTTATAGTTTACTCTATTTTCTTTTCTTTTCTTTTATTTTTATTTTATTTTAGAAAATAAAAAAAATAAAGAAGAAAATTAAAATAAAGAAAGGGGGTGAAATTGAAATAAGGAGAAACTGAGGAAAGTAAAAATGAAAAAAGAGAAAGAGAAGAAGAGATGAGTGTAGGGCCCCCCATGTGGTCAAACTAGTAAGAGAGAGTGAGATAGAAAGAGAGAGAGAAAATAGGAGAGAGAGCCAAGAAAGATAGAAAATGAGAGAGACAGAGAGAGAATAAAGTAGAGGTGGGGCCTATTTCTGTGTGAGCCAAAATAGGGGAGAGAGAGTAGGCAGGTGGGCCCCCCTTTGACTTATCAACTCTTACACACACAAACATACATGGCGAGCCAAACAAAAGGGTAAGGGGTGTGTGATTTTCATGCACCCGCAAATCCAGAAAGTTCTATTTCTTTCTTTTTTTTCGAATTTTCCCTTTCCCTGTCCAACTTGGACTGGGTTTAGGTGGCCAAACCTGATTTTTAGGGTTTTCTAAGTGATTTTCACGTCCAATATTTTCCTATAAATATGACCCTCCTCCTTCTAGTTTATTTATTTAAAAATTGAGAGAAGCCACCCCTACAAGAATAATTCTCAAGCCCTTGTGGGAAGCTGTCTGTAAGAGAGAAAAATCCGAGTATCGGGATTCCTGGTCTAGAACATGTATATTTTTCTTTTATCTTTAATTTTTTAAGCTTATTTCTTTTCTCACAATTTAAATTCCTACAAGTTTTATTTCTTTTAATTGTCCGATAACTCGATGAAAACATCAGGATGAGATTTCTCATTCTCAAATCTGAACATTTGAGCATTTAGACGAGAACACCCATATCTCCCTTCTTTTTTTTTTTTTTTTTGGCAATTCATAAAGAAAAAACTGGAAAAAAAAAAAATAGTCGTCCGATGATTCGATAAAAACATCAGGATGGGTTTCTCATTCTTAAACTTAATCCCTGAGCATTAGTTGAAGGATGTTTTTCATTAGTTATTTTTTTATTTCTTTTTTATCTTTATTTTCGTTATCAAAAAACTCTAAAAAATAAAAAATATAAAAATCCAAAAAAATAGTAAAATCTTAATTTGTGAAAATTAATCCTTACGACCTTAAGATGAATCCGACGATTCGATAAATCATAGGAGAGTTTTATATGACCTCATTTCTATTTCTCAACTAGAGTAGAATTTAGAAATGATTGGTGTTAAAAAATCTCTTCTCTCAGTAAATCTTTTTGTGAGATTCCGCTTATGTTTTGAAAAGATTATTTCCGACAAAACTGTTTCCGCGATCCTCCATTGATTCTCAAAGCTATAGAATTTAAGGGAATTTCAAATCGGGATTTTTTAAATTAACAAGGCAAACTTAAAATAGACATTATTTGCAACCATCTCACATATTTTTTTCTCGTTTCATTTAGACGACATGTTTATGACACTTTCACCACTTACATTTTTTTATATTTCATACATATAGGTGTTTTTTTTTTCTCATAATCCATTCGACTTCATCACATTTAGTCACGACACGCACTAGTATTTTTTTTTTATATCTATATTAAATAATTAAATTCTTGTCATGCATAATCACATTAATTCACATAATATTCCTTGTTTAATTCTTGTATTCATATCATTTTGCATTGATATTTTTAAATCAAACCCTTTAGTTTTTTAGGTCATTTTTACATAAATAAAATAGAATTCATACAACGTTAGTTTTTCCATTCGTATTTTCATACTTATTCACTTATTTTAGTTTGAACATTTAGAGTAAAGAAATCTCTCGGAAACATATATAAATACCCCTAGGAAATTATACTTATCAAATCCTTAATATTTAATAAGAGGTCATACTGGAGGGGAACATTCCCAAAAAAATACAAAAACTTGCTCTATCTTATTTTTAAAAAAATACCAAAAATATTTCATAAGAAAGAAAAAATTTCAAAATAAAATAAAGCGTTTGGACTTAAATTAATTGGATTTAAATGATCATAAGGTACCGCTTTCAGACAGGCATCTTGGGGTGCATAACACCTTTCCCAAGTGTAACTGACCCCCGAGCTCTTAAATGAATCATTGGTTTAACCGTGATTCTGGAGTAAATTTTACTTAGGCCTTTTTAAATTGTTTTCTAAAAATTCGGTGACCTAGCACACCATTTAAATTCAATGTTAGGTGGTGATTCCTTATTTTTAAATGGCCTAAGTACTTTTTTTAGAAAATCGTTGCTTTAAAAAACCTTCTCCTTTTAAGCTTCTTATTATTTAATATTCTTTTCCTTTTTGAAAAATCGGGGCACGTCAAAGTGGTATCAAAGCTATGTATGTAATTAACTCAAAAATCATTTTTGATTATGTTTTATAAATTGTTGGATTGTAATAATACTAATGAAATATCGATTACATGTAAATCCGAAAGTATTTTTGAAATTACTTTTTATAAATTATTTGAATATATGAAATTGTGGAATTTGAAAGAACGACATTGTGCTAAAAACCACGACGCTGGTGGGAATCAAAATGGCTTAACAGTAGCGTCAGTAGCACCACTATCACACAATGCCATTTGCGATAGCGCTCCCTTATTTAGGGGGTTGCCAAGCAAGGGCATCGTGGCGGGTGTGACTGCAGTGGTATGAACTACTATAGTTGTTCTTTTTTGCTCTGGAAGAATTTGAATGCCTTCAATTCTATTAGATTCTGTAAGATTTGGTCTCTAATATTTAGGGAGAAAAATTCAGAAGTTGACTAGGCAATATAATTTGAATTTTAAATTGTGCTTTTATCAAATTTGATATGTTTTGAAAATATCTTTGAACTTTCTAATTTAAATATTTAATTAATTATTTTAAATTATTATTAGATAATAATTTATATATAATGATTATTATTAATTATTTAAGTTTTGTCATTATCCATATTAAAATTTTCAAAATCTTTTTAAAATTTTATTTAATAGATAAATATTTAAAATTTTTAATTATGGGATAACTTTAAAAAAGTTTACACATTTATCGATTAATTCTATTTTAATATTATGAGGTAATTTTAATAGATATGGAATTTAGATGATTCAAAATTTAAATCGAATTCTATTTTAATAATTATGCGATAATTTTAATAGATATAGAAATTAATTTATTTTCAATTAATATTCTTATGAGATAAGAATTATTTTCTAATTTAATTAGGGAATATTAATGTCACGACCCGTCCCGGACACCCGTCATTCTGAGGCGGGCGTGATTATAGCATGACATCACCAATACCCAAGTTTTCCAAAATGAATGACAATATACACCTACTATATAATACAAACACCTACTATAGGAGGACACACCCGTCCCAAAATTTTAATTAACTAAAAGTATTTATTCATAAACCTTTTATAGGTTAGCTTCTAACAGCTTCCCTCAATTGCCTATATGACTTCATCATGTAGCTCTACCTAGTGCCAGTAGGGGACCGACTCCTAGCCGTTGTACCTGCGAGTGTACTGTCTTCTTGCCAAACTATTTTTCTACAAATATATATGACGAAATATGTGATTATTTAAACTGTATGAATTTATAAATGATATGGATCAATCAGGATTTGAACAAGTTGGTAAACTGAATTTCGATAGCTTTCAAAAAGAAGCTGAAAATGAATTTCCACTGGATTTGGTGAAATTAGACGGTGTTTTTAAAAAGAGAATAGGAAACATCTATTTTTCTAAAAATAACTGATTTTCCAAAAGAAATAAATGGTGGAAATGTGGTTTTGATAAAATCAGACGTTTTCTTTAAAAGAAGATATGAAATATGATCTTTGAATTTAAAAGTGGGTTTTGAGAAAAGTGGTAGACGTGGTGATTTGACGATGTTGATTAGGGGATATTTATTAAGTTGTGATTCGATTATATTTATTGAGTTGTGTTTCGATGAGGCTGTATTTGCTTTTGACGATGTCATGGTTGTTCTCCCCGTAAGGGGTGTGAATTACATTTCTCCCCGTAAGGGGTGTGGATTATATTTCTCCCCGTAAGGGGTGTGGATTATATTTCTCCCCGTAAGGGGTGTGGATTATATTTCTCCCCAAAAAGGGGTGTGGATATTTCATAGGAAGGCATTTCTATGAATGTTACGGTACCGTTGCAACTCCCGATCGTGAGGTTAAAACGATCACTAGGACTGGCCAGTGTGTGTGTGTGTTGGAGGTGTGTGTTTGAGATTGGTGCTTAAGATGTGGTGTTTCACATATAATGGTTGAGTTGATATTATTTATTATGATGATTGATAGGATTTTATACTAGACGGAGCTTATCTATATTGCTTATTTGTCATTACTTATATACTTATGCTTAATCCATACTAGATCGTGGAAATATCTAGAAAGTATTAATATTTTCGAAATGTTTTACTAAGAAGGCAGTACACTCGCAGGTACAACGGCTAGGAGTCGGTCCCCTACTGGCACTAGGTAGAGCTACATGATGAAGTCATATAGGCGATTGAGGGAAGCTGTTAGAAGCGAACCTATAAAAGGTTCATGAATAAATACTTTTAGTTAATTAAAATTTTGGGACGGGTGTGTCCTCCCATAGTAGGTGTTTGTATTATATAGTAGGTGTATATTGTCATTCATTTTGGAAAACTTGGGTATTGGTGATGTCATGCTATAATCACGCCCGCCTCAAAATGACGGGTGTCCGGGACGGGTCGTGACAATTTTGGTATCAGAGCCTAGGTTATAGGTTCTGTAGACTTGTCAGGAGAAGTGTCGGTAGAAGATCGTGAGGTAGGAAGATGTGCCAGTCGTCTAGTCAGTAGGGGACATGAGATAGGGTGTTAATAGGTGAGCCTGGTATGTGAGTGTTAGGTCTTTTATTTTACTAGTTTGTGCTTTGGCATAGCGCATGGATGGTTGTTCTTCTTGGCAAGCAGCGATATGACCACGTGGTGATATTGTTGGGAGGGATGTCTTCCACAAGATAAGGAGGCTAAATTAAACAAACCACAAATTACGTCGTTATCAATATACCAGACGAGCTGGCAGAACACACTTAAAATAAGAAATAATATTCAAAAAGAGTAAATCGCTTTCTAGGCAATCTGAAAGGAAACTGTGACGTGCCGAACCAGAATTTAATTTGGTAGCACTTAATAGACGGAGTTAAAGTTGTGGCATGTAGCAAGGTAATAGGAAATGATATATAAAAGTAACTGATGATTGTGAATCGAGGAGGATAGTAGGTGCATGTAAAGATAATTCATTTAAATAAGTAATATAGAGTTGTGGGTGGAGTCAAATTTGGGATAAATAAAAATATGTAATGTTGGAGAGGCATATCTAGTACCTTAGTTAGTCTGATAGTGGGTTTAGGAGGTTAGTAAAGGGTTAAAGGAAAGATATCACAAATCAGTACGCAGATGTTGTTCATACATATTCCGGCAGTGGATATTGTGATAGCTAGGGATCTTCCCTATGTAGTTTCGAGAATGGACAGGGGGCTTGTAAGCGTGATTGGTAACTGTGATTATTATTAAATGAGTTTCATAATGATAAAGAGGAGAACGTTCGGCACATAAGTTAGTTAAGTATACGAGTGTTAATGAATGTGAAAAACTGAGATATGAAATTATAATCTTGGGACTTTAAAGGCGATTGCTAAGGAATAGGAAAAAATGTGTGAATTAACAATTGATTGCATTCAGTTGAATCTAAATAATTTTGGGGATGTGTAATTGTTGGATATTGGGAATTGGAGTAAGTTTGTTAGCAGTTTAGGAAGTCTTAAAAAAAAAAAAAAAAAAAAAAAAAAAAAAAAAAAAAAAAAAATCTTTGTAAGTTTATTAGGCAATGGGGCAGATGACCACTCTGACTGACCTTATAAATATAAAGTTGACATCGATCGATTAAATGGTGAAAGCGCAGAAGTTAGATGTTCAACTGGAAACAATTAGAATGGAAATGAATGAAGATGGTCACAGGGCTGACCATAACGAATATTTCAGATCAAACTAAATATATATATGTATATACCACATATTTAAATAAATAAATAAATAAAATTCGGTGAGTCGATTGTTCATATTAATTTATGAGTTAGGTTAAGGCCCCCGTAAATTTAGGAGGTGGCTGATCAGATAGTAGCGTTATTCGGTATTGATTTTTTTCTTTCACCGTAGCATAGACATATAAAGGACGGATGTCCAGTTTAGAAGGTTGAGCAATGCAGTGGAATTTGACTGAAGAGCTGATTAGCGTGTTTGAAGAAATGATGAAGTTTGGGAAATTGAAATAAGAAGTGTAAGGGTGATAATGTCAATTTGCAGACAAAACCTTAAGAGGGGTGCATGGAATAAGATATGCAATACCCTGGTAATATTAACTATGCTGTAAGGGCGTGAGTATGATCAGTGGATTGGAATGGAAATGGAAAATCGCGGCATTTGTTATTCAGTGAGTTGTTAGTCAAAGGTCGAAAAGTAACAAGAATTTCTAGGTGGGCTATTGTAGCCTTGACCTGTACTAGAAAAGAAAAGGGAGAGGAGTTCGAAGAGTGTTTTCCTGATGCGTATATCCAATATATATATATATATATATACATTGATAGGATTGTTCGATTGTGTGTTGCACCAATTTAATGCAAATACTAAAATTAAGTTGGGACAAGATATTCTTAAAAAAAAAAAAAAAAAAAAAAAAAAAAAAAAATCAAAAGGGGACAAGGATTAGTAATTCTAAGAATTTTTATTAACCGGTTATTCGAAATTTTCGAACTAGAATTCTGAAATCATAGGTATTGTTGCCGTATGGTAATTTAGACAATGGTTGTTATCAAAATAAAATAAGTCGTCAGTGTATAAACAATCCGCGGGAGAAACTGTGATGTCAAAAGCTGATAGCTATTTGAACATGCGGGTTAAAATTTTCCATACTCCTTTAGTTGCCCAAGTGAAAGTTGATACCTTGTTCCAGTTATGGACCAATGGTTTATTAGGGAATATGATTCAGGTGTTGGAGGATATGTTGAAAGGTTGTGTCGTGGAAGTTCAGGTAAGAGGAATGATTGTACAATGTTAATAAAATCTGTTTACGCTAATAACTCTCTTGTTGTCAATCGTGGTGACAACGCATAAAGTGTTATATGAAAGGGATACAGGATTCTAATCTGATAGACGGAACTGAGATAGGAAAACGAAACCTTTACGAGATTTAAAAATAGCCGGTGTGACTACCATTTTACTGGAAATTGGAAGTTATTGAAATGTTACGGGACAAGGAGAATTTAAAATATCCTTGAGATGATATGTATACCTGATATAATATTTTACAGTTAGTAGTTGGTAATTAGTAGAATGTGTTGATTTCGTTGTGACGGAGGTATACCTATGACCTTCGAGTTGTATACATACGTGGATATATGGTCGAAAGCATGTTGAGCAGGGGGAAACGAACCTGAAGTGCGTGACCATGTCAGGGACTTGGTAAAATGTGGGAGCATGAAAGAAATTCTTATAGATTATTTGTTTGATAAATTTAAATTGTAGCTATGAGAGTTGGTTATATTTAGGTATTAAGAAAGATATCGATATAAATATTAAAGGGTGGAGATAGGTATCGAGGTCAGTGATAGTTGAGTTATCTGTGCCTATGAGACTGGTGACCATTATTATCAAGTTAAATGTTGGATGGAAAATATTACTGCGATAGGTGACTAGGGAAGGTTGGATGAAATGGATAAGTGCCGATTACGAGGAGTTGGAATAAACTCACTGTATTGGAATATTTCCAGCATATAGTGTTGTTACTGATTTTAATTTTATCAGAGTAGCGCAGTGGAAGCAGTTAGGAACCTGGGATCCGTTGACAAAGAATTATCCATATTAAGGGTAACCGTTCAAGTGCACCTTGTTTATTGGATGGTTATGATTTGACGAAAAGTTGTTGGTTGTAAACTTTGAGCAATTTGGAGTGATGAAACCATATATGGGAAACAGTTGTTTTAGAATCATATGAGATGAGTATAACTTTGTAATGCGACTTTGACGTATTAGTGGCCTGACAAAAATTAACGGCATTCAGGAAGAAAGAGAAGTTAAGTCCAAGGTACATCGAACCAAGAAAAAAATAAATAAATAAATAAATAATTGGGTGGTCACGACAGCGTATGGACTTGCGTTACCGCCAGAATTATCTCGACTACACGACACTCCCCATGAATCGATACTCTGGAAACATGTGTCAGAGCCTTCTCATGTGTTGGTTTCGTAGCCGATCGAGTTGGAAACAGATTTGACCTACGGGAAAGAGTCAGTTCAAATTATAAGCTGTAAAGGTCAGGTGTGCGGAAAAAAAAAAAAAAAGTGATTATATTAGTCAAGGTGTTATGGCGCAAACATGCAGTGGAAGATGCGATATAATAGCGAGAAGATGAAATGAAGAACAGATGGCCGCGTTTATTCGACTAAGGTAATAAAAAATTTCGGGACGAAATTTCTTTTAGGAGGGAAGAGTTGTGAGACCTCAATTCCAGTGGAAATTCATTTTCAGCTTCTTTTTGAAAGCTATCGAAATTCAGTTTACCAACTTGTTCAAATCCTGATTGATCCATATCATTTATAAATTCATACAGTTTAAATAATCACATATTTCGTCATATATATTTGTAGAAAAATAGTTTGGCAAGAAGACAGTACATTCACCTGCTTATCGGCTTCCGAAGACTTTAGCCACCTATTCTCTACCGGGACCCCGATGCCTGCGAACCTATTAGTAACGGGGCCTAAATTAATATTGTTATTTATAAAATAATATCTAACCATGAAATACAAGCCCTAATTTCCATGATCCTTTATTTCCCCATATTTTATTATGAAATATTGTTATTCGCGAATGTTCTTCTGCTACCTTTTATTATATTGAATTTATTTACGTGAACTGTCCCACTACTTCCTATTCCTATTTCCATTTAAACAATTAAATACATATATTAAAGAAGTTCGAAGTTCTACCATTTTATTTTTATTTTCCAGTTACACTAAAATGTAACCAGAATGACGTACTTACTGTAATTGAGGTCTCACAATTAATATTTATCGATCCACTCAGATTTCATGATAGGATTAACAAGTTTTTATATTTCGCATGTGATGCATTATATATGTTAGTTATAGGATGATCTTGGATTACAATCGTTTGAGTTATGTGATTGGTTTATAGATTGATTATAATTTTTGTAGACTAATTTTTTTAATTCCAGTTACAGTTGTAATTAATTTTTGAGGGTTTTTTAAGGGCTTGTATGCTCTACCTCATTTTTTTCCTTGTATTGATCCCCTTATTAATACCTCTTTATCCCTTCTTTTATTGTATTTCAAATCTGTTTATAATTTTAAGAAAACAAATAGTATGCCCAACGATTCTAGAAAAGATGAGGAGCCCAATCTGGAGCATGGAGTGATAGAGGCCAACAAATTGGAAAATCAAGAAGGAAGCCCATATGATAAGTCATCTTCAGTTTAATTAATTAATTAAGTAACTAAATTGAACTTAAAGATTTGGCCCGATGGATCGGGCCGAATCGAATTGCAAGTCCATAATCATCCTAGCCCATTTATATACGTGCATGGGGCAAATTATTTTATCCTCTTTATTTTTGGCTCAATTAGCATGTGTGTATGGGGCATTTATTTATTTTATTATATGCATGTGATGCATGTTAAACAAACTAAAAAAGTTAGAAAGACGATATCTAAATCAATATCCCTCAAAGCAAAATATTAAGTTGCAAGCGAGAGCATATAAAATATGCGTCTTCGTGCCCTTCCACCATGTGTATTTGTTCGGATAGGATTTCCATAAGCCTAAAGTCCGTCGACATGCTGATGACATGAGGAATTCATTAGGACTAGTTTGGACTATGGCGAGTGGGTATAACTTAATTAGGGAATATGTCAATATGTTGATGATGTAAGGTATGATCAAACTAGAGACTGAATATGGATTGGATCTTTCCCAAAAGAAGACAAGTAAGAGTTATTCAACCTCGAAGGTTCAGAGACTAATATGCTGATGATGTGAGGTCTCTAACAATGTTAGCATTATCCAATTTTTCATTAGGGACATTTAGAATATACACGTTTCTCCAGTGGAAAGTGAGATTCAAAAAAACTTAGTGGGAGTACATTTAGATTCATAAAATACCTTTGATGCCTTGGAAAGTGTTTCTCCAGGAGGATGCCTTAGGAAAAGTGTTTCTCTAGGAAGGAAAAAAAATTAGAATTGTTCCAATTTTAATTAGTAAATTAATTATTTTCACTATCCAACTTTTGCTATAAAGCTTATAGGTCACACAATGGAAAAAAGAAGATTAGAAAGTCCTTGAAAAGGAAATAGATAGTAATGTTGAACTTTTGAAAGTTAGAGGGACAAAGTACAAATAAGGAAAGAAGAGCCTAGGGTTTTGAATACTGGATAGAAACTATTTAAGGGGAAGACCACACGCAACCCCCAAAGATGAAATTTAGTCACCTCCCATTGATTGGCTAGCTTCATTCTTTTCTTCTTTTGCTCGATTGATTTGACTATTATCAATCACGTAGGATTAAATCAAAGCTACCTTAGAATCTTGATATTAGAATTTGATTCTTAAAGATCTCAAGATCATTATCCCTGTTGAGTTTTCTTTGTGGATACTATTAGAGACAACACAGTTGTGTTGCTTTTGGAGGAAACAAATATGTACTTCTAGAACCATATTAGATCTAGCCGCTCTTGGAAGAGTTTTCTCAAATCACACCTTGGGAACTACCGGCTTTAAGGCTGAAGTACCAGAAGAGGTAATCTATTAAATTATATTTAATCTTTCCTATTTTATTTGTTTTCTGTTGATACGGATAGATACGACTTAAAGAACATGATACTAAATATGATTTAATTTATTTATTTTTTTATATTCCAGTACATGAATCTTGTAATTTTAATATCTGATTCCTTTAGTAAAAAATGAAATATAAGTAACTTTGTACTTTGAATTTGTTGCAAGTGTTTGAACTATCTTAATTAGCTAGAGTGTTTTGCTTCAAATTTGTAGGCTTTTGCTTCGACTGTTATTTTCTTTTTTTAGTTCGCAACTGCCCTAAACCCACAATGCCGTGAAATCAATAGACGTGAAAGGGGTAATCCGTGACAAATTTATCAACCTATTTTCCATTGCCAAGTAATTTCTTGTGGGTGAAGTCTTTCACCGTCTTAGTCATGTGCTTTTCAATTGCCCTTTCAAGGTACCTCACATGTGAATTTTCATGTGCTAACTTAGTGTATTTGGCACCTCGATTTTCATGTGCCAACTTAGTGTATTTGGCCCAAGGTTCAGTTGAGTTAATTTTGAGATTAACATAATATACTTATTCTTTTTGTCAATAACCTTTTTTATTTTATTAAGTTTTACTATCGACTACAATTCTTAGAAAATTGAGAAATAAATACTTAATTTAGAAATGAAAATCTTTTTAGATTCAAATTTAAGAAAAATCGATCAAATTTCTTTCGATGTATTTTGATCAACAAAAGACTGTTTTCCATTTTGCACTTATTTGAAAACTATTTTCAAAACCTATTCAGACATATTTTAAGTAACAAAAAAACAAAATAAAATTCAAAAACTCTATTTTTGGGCCACAAACAACAATCTTAGATTGCAAACTAAAGATATATTTTTGCAACATAACTTCCTAGATTTCTATCTCATCCACCTTTGTTTGGGTAAAAGATTTATAGAAAGGATTTCATTTAGTTAAGAGATTTCAAAATCTTTTTTTAATAAATTTTTTGTTTGGATGTGTTTAGAATTTAGGAAAGAGGAATTTGTCAAATTCTTTGGAAAGTAAATGGAAGGATTTAGAAATGATTTTGAGAGAGGCTGAATTTGACAAATTATTCCCTTTCTCTTTTTTTTTCTTTTTTTTTTATCCTTCTTTTTTCTTGTTTTTTCTTCCCATTCAACGCTTCTTGAACGTCGCCGTCATCTGCTTCTTGAACGTCGCCGTCGTCTGCTTCTTCATCGTTGCCGTTGTCTGCTTCTTCATCGTCATCGTCATTTGTTTCTTCTCCGTCCTCTATCACCGTCGTTGTCGCGTTCAAGTTCAAAATCAAAATAGGGTTTCGATTGATTTCGAATCGAACAACAGGTTCGATTGGAACGTCATTTGTGTTTGGCGATGGCAATAGGGTTCGATTTCGTAGCAATGGCGAACACCTTCTTCGTCATTATCTTGCTTCTTCGCCCCTGAACACCATTACTGTAGCGTTCGTCTGTGATTCTCAAAATCAAAAATGAAATCAATTTCGACTTCGAAACGAAATCAAAATCGAACGATGATTTTGTTCTCGTTTTCAAAATCAAAATTTCGATTTCGTTTTCGAAATCGAAATCGAATTTGTTATTGGCGGATTTATTCGAATCTATTCTTGAGTTATTAATCGTCTTCATGTTTTTTTTTTTTGTTTTTTTTTTTTCCAGAAGTGGGATAGAAAAATAGAACCAAATAAAAAAAATATTCAAATATTTCAATTCAAATAATTATTCAAATTAAAAATTTGTGAAATGAAAGAATTTTAAAATTTACAATTTTAAAATGCTGTCATTTCACACGTGTGTTGGTTACCAAACGCAATCTAAAAGTCCATTGGGCATTGGGCCACAGCATTTCCCATTATTTTGTACTGTTCATATACCATGTGGGCTGTCAGCACTTTAACAGAGTCAGGCCGATGGGCTTTTTGTAGATGGGGATGACGGTGATATTCACATCCTAATATTTTAAAAGCAGAGAGAAAAAAAAAACCTTTAAAAGCATTAGAACAACTTTTACAACATTCATTCATTTTCACCTCACATATGAATTGACCAACAAAAAAAAAAAAAGTTGCATTTTTGTTCCTTAAGTAAGAGGTGAGCGTTTAAATCAACCAAATGACACATTTGGTTTAATTTTATTTTAATTTAATCAAATCAATTCTTAAAAAAATATATATATATATAGATAGAATCTGTCAATTACAGGATAATTTTATGATTTTAGTATTTTTTTCTCTTAAAGTTATAATATTAAAATAAAAATCAATTAAAACGTAATTATATTTTATTTTTCTTATTATCTTAAATTTGTCCTTTTTTTGGCCATGACTCTACGTTCTTCCCCTCTCCTCTCTCTGTCTTCTCTCTCTTCCACATCAATCTCTCCCCTCTCTCACTGTATACCCTCCCTCTCTCTCTAAGTCCTCTCTTTTTTCTCTCTTGGTCCAACTCTCATCTCTCCCCCCCGCCCCCTCTCTCTCTTATTTCTTCTTCTCTCTTCACTCTCTCTCTCCCTCCCTTTTACCCCAAACAAAAACTCTCTTCCACTTTTTTTTTTTCTTTCCCTATTCCATTTTTATTGTTTTTATAAGTGAAAACAATAACAAAAGAACTACAACTAAAAAATAAAAAAAATACAAAATTAAAAGTAGAAGCAATTATAAAACTTAATCTAAAGTAGGAGCAAATGTCATTAAATAAAAAACATAAAGAATAAATGATAAAAAAAAAAAAAAAATATGCAGAATTAAAAATAGAAGTAATTTTTCTTTCTTTACAAAGCCAAGTAAACATTTTTTTTCTTTGAAAAATAGAATTTTTTTTAAACTACTATCTTTGATTTTATTTTTTTTAAATTAATTTTTCTTTATTAAATTACAAATATATATAATAATAATAAAAAAAAGGTAGTGAAAAATACACTTTATTTTTCTTTTATTTTAATATCGTGATACTAAGCGAGAAATACATGGTATAACGAAATTATCCCTTAATTAACAATTCCTTTTAATTATTTTATTTATTTTTATATAAATATTGATTTGACTAAATTAAAACGAAATTGCACCTTGAAGGACCAAGAGTGTAACGACCCGGTTTTTCAGGATCGCCATTCAGTTTCTCCCTTTTATTTTACGGAGAAGTATTGGGAAAACATAAAGCACTCCATCACCACGCTTCCGCTGCACTCTTATGATAAGATAATAATTGGAATGATCTCGACTTGCTATTAACCAACTAGAATAATACATATATATCCGATTGAAAATTTAATATTATAGATTCAAAATTCCGAAATTACACATCAATACCAATACGAGTCCTGACTGCCTCAAAAGAATAAGACATCATTCTCTGACTCTACCTATCGTCAATAGTGGATCTATCTCTAACTGAAGTATCTGACACCAAATATTTTATCGGTATACTGTCTTCATAATATAAAAATAATTTATGAATCAAGTACATTTATCTGAATTCTCTTCTCAAAACAAAATTTAAAGTCACAACCGAGTAGTATTAAAATTCCACAAATATAATAATAATAAATTAATTGAATATAAATCAACCAATCAAATCGTTTTTATATGAATCAAATATAATAAAATTAATATTTTAAAATAACAATTATTTGCCAAATTTATTAAGATTAAAATTTTTAAATATCATAATGACCCCAAAAATCTTTAGTTAATTAAAATAACACATTAAATCCAAATGTTTTCTAAATCTTATAAAAATATGCACATATAAGATCGGGTCTTACAAAGAGTGCCATTTTCGAAAGCCTTAAGGTCTATTTAAACACACTCTTCATTCATTCCCCTCTCGCCCTTCTACATCACCTCTCTCTCTCTCTCTCTCAAGCCTCCTCTCTTAAAATTAAAGCCCGATTTTTAGAATCAGTCAACCCCTTTCGCCGCCCTCTCTCTCCCACGCCCCCTCTCTCAAATCAGACGTCGTCATCCTCCACAATTGCTTGGATTTTAGTTATTTTTAATACAATACTAATTAAATCAACTGATATTAGTCATCAATATTTCATTGAATCTATCTGTTTTATAGCATTTTGTTAATCAACATCGACGTTGAAATAAGAAGATTGTTTTTTACCCCTGAATATGGATAAATATTAGAGATATTTGTTTTGATACGTACAAGAAAGTCGAGAGTTATTTTTTGGTTTTAATCCGATAAAAAATTTTGCAAGATACAAGTTCAATGGCACTTTTATAGTAGTAAAAAATGTTGTTAAATTAAGTAATTATATTATAAAAATATAATAGACACAAGATATACACTAATCTAAAATTTTAAATCTTTAAAAAATAAATTTTAAAAAAAAAAAAAAGTTACAAAGAAATAGATGTTTTCCACAAAAAATATAACATTGTTTTAGCATCAAAGGGAAAGAAGGAAACAAAAGATAAAAACAAACAATTAAATAGCTAGAAAATCAACTCAAATTTTCGCCTTTCATTGTCGGTAATCATAAAAATTGATCTTCCGATTGCGCGCTTCATTCTTTGCCATCGGCAGCCCGAAGAGAGCCCAACTGAACGGGAGCCTGCGTTCCCACGATTTTCGATGATCCATAAATTGAAAGATCAATCCCCTTAGCTTTCTCTTTTTCGATTTGCTCCTTGATCCAAAAATATGTGAATCTAAGCCCATCCTATTATGCATTAAACATGTCAAAAAAATTTCATTATCAATTGATTCAATTTGTTGCATATTTTGTACCTTCAGTTTCATGGTAGGAGCCCAACCCAGCTTCTCTTTGATAAGTGTGTTGTCTGAATTTCTACCGCGAACGCCTTCCGGCCCAGGAATATGGTAGATGGGAAGCTTCTTATTTTCGAAGCTTAGGACAATCTCCGCCATTTCGTTCATGCTCACCATTTCATCGCTTCCAATATTCACTGGCTCCCGGAAGTCCGACTTTGTCAACCTACTCGAAAGAGTTCATGCCAAAAATGACATTATAGTTGTTAGGTGTACCCACAATCAACGGGGAATTCAAAAATTTTGACAAAGAGCGGAGCACAATTTATTTTAGGAAAATTCCTCCAAAAATCCCATAAGTGAAAAACACCACTTATAGAAGAGGACCATCTAAGATTTTTTTTTTACCTTGAGATGGTCCTTAGAAAGTGGTGGTTCCCACTTGTGAGATCTCTCAACAAGAATCCTTTTATTTTATTAGAGATGGCAACGATTAGGTCTTAGGACAGTTTCAATAGAAACCAAAACCAAAACCAACACCAAAACCGTTAAACATATACCAAAAATCCAAATCCAAAATCACAAGTTTTTTAGAAAATGGTTTTAAAACCGAACCATTTAATTTTATGCAAAACCAGAACCAAAACCGCGAACCATTACTTTTTTTTTTTTTTTTAAATTTAATATAAACCCAAAATCTAAATTGTGAAACATTGTTTTTTTTTTTAACACATTAACCCAATTAACACTTTATCTATACATAAGGGTCAAACTGTAAATAAATAAAAAGTAAGTGTAATATATATAGTAAAAATATGTCTATCGATTAACACTTTATATATACATAGGGGTCAAACTGTAAATAAATAAAAAGTAAGTGTAATATATATAGTAAAAATATGTCTAAAATACTGATTATCAAGTTCGGTTACGGGGTTCGGTTTCATGGTTACTATATATATATATTAGGGGTAAATAAATAAAAAAGTAAGGGTAATATATATAATAAAAATACGTTTAAACTACCAATTATGAGATTCAATCACCCGGTTCGGTTTCATAGTTACTATCCCAAAACTAAAACCAAAACTAGAACCGTTTCGGTTTTCAATTCCGAAACCAAAACTAGAATCATAACCAAAATCAATTAATCGGTTTCAAAATCCAACCGTTCAATTCGGTTACCTGTCTGTTCGGGTCGAATTGCCATCCCTATATTTTATTGTGATGTTTGAAAAGTTTACGTAAATTAGGGGGATTTTGTATGAAATTTTTGGAACTTGATTGATTATTTTTTTAAATAAAAGGGGTGAAAATGACATTTTTAAGAAATTCCGCTCATGTTTCATTTCTTAGTAGGTGCAATTAAATGTAGAATCAATATTGCTTGGTTGGAAGTGTCTTGGCTAAAACATACCTCAAAACACCTTCAACACATTCATCAATGAAGGTGAAAGAACGCGTTTGAAGCCCATCCCCCCACATCTCAAACATGTCGGTGGAAGTAATGGCTTTCCTACAGAATGCAGCCGGTGCTTTTTCTCTACCACCTGTGGTGATCGAAAAACAGTATTGTCAGTTTATGAATGAGTTAAGGGCCTATTTGGCTGTCCTACAATTCACGAATTGGATTACGTCGTTTAATAAACCCACCATTTTTTCTCTTTTGAAAAAAAAAAACATGCAAATTAGTTTAGTTAAAATGCCCCTTTCTCGTGTATTTGGAACAAGATCTGTCTAAAAATTTAACTAAACCAACTTGTATCTTCATTCAACCAAATAAATGTAATTAATATGTATAAATGGAGAAATATATAATAAATTAGTCTGAAATGGGATAATTTAGACAACCAATTGGTCCCTTTGATTATCTTTACAAAAAATTACCTTTCCAAGTCCCAAACGGTCCATAGATGTTATGGAATCGTCCAATCCGACATTCAATTCCAAAGTCCTTACTATAATGCTTGCATAATTCCTCCGTCGCAAGCTTCTCTAAGCCATAAGCATCTTGGGGCTAAAAAATTATGAAAAACCAAGTGTCATTAATTTTGTTGTTTTTTCTGGAAAAAAAAAAAAAAAAAAAGATCAAACTTTAATTTACAATAAATATATAAAATTTTGGAGCGAAAACCTCAGCGGGCCAAGCATCGGACTCCTTCAAGCTCACATTAGTGTCTAATTGCTTAAATTCAGGGTAAATGCAAGCACTAGATGCGTAGAAGAACCTGGATATCACAATAGAAGAATCAATCGTCAGATATGTTCATCAAATTTCAGATAAATTCATATTGCATAGGATTCCAACCGTCATTTCGATTTTTATTTGAAATGATTTATAGCCTTCAAATCAATGGTTAATAATCCAAGTAGCTTCAACAGAAAGCTTAGGTGTCGTTTGATTGGTGTAAAGATCTAATGGAGAAAAAAAAAAGAGTCAAAAATAACTAACCTCTCGACTCCATTGATTCTTGCAGCCTCAAGCATGTTGAAGCTAATCATTGTGTTGTTATACATAATAACACCGTGATTAGACTGAATGAATCCCATTCCTCCCATATCAGCCGCAAGATTAAACACATGATCGATTCCATTTGTGACTTTTAAGCAATTATCCATCACTCGGAGATCAACGAGATGAAACTCATGACAAAACATATCCTCGGTCATGTGCTCGTTCTTCTTCCAATCGGAAGCAATGATATAATGGCCCTCGTTCTTCAAACGCCTCGCAATGTGAGAGGCAATAAATCCACCGGCTCCGGTAATGGAAATCCGAAGCTTCTCAGCGGACCAATAGGGTTCTCTCTCAAGGTCTTTGTATGTGTATTCCCCATAGTTGGTTTCTCCCATACTATAAATAAAATAAAATAATATAAGGTTCTAAAGAAAATAAAAAAACATGACCTAGTTATGGTTCTTGTGAAGAATTAATTCGTTTAGAGGCCAGAAAACGGTGAAGACAATTGATATAAAGCTAGAGCGGTCCATTGAAATTGATCCGAATATATCCTTTAACAGGAAAATACAACAACCAAAAAGGTAAAGAATGAACTAAGCTAGGAAGCACGGACACTCCGCCAGGAGTAGAGTGTCGGTGTCTGACACGTGTCGGACACCGACACGCGCCCGACACGCCTCCGACACGTGTCGGACCGTGTCAGAATTTTTTTTATTTTTTTAAAAGTCCGACACGGCTCCGACAAGCCTCCCTCGCGTGTCGGACACTTCGCGGGGCCGTGTCGCAAATTTTTTTTTTTAGGGGTGATTTGTGTAATATTTTACTAACCCTAATTGTAAAAATTCCCATTACCGATCGTTCACCCAAATCAGCTACTACCCTTCTTGCGATTCTTCTCCTTCTTCGAATCAATTTCTTCATTTGAGCACGATTCAATCTGATCTTCAAGGAATCAAGCTCGATTCGACCGTCAAGCACGATTCGACCTTCAAGTCTTGCTTCGTTTTTTTGCTCTGTTCGCGGTCTGTTCGTGGTCTGTTCCTGCTTCGATTGCCGGTTGGTTTCTTCTTCGGTTTTTTGCTCTGTTCAACTTCAACCTTCAAGCTCTGTTCGCGGCTGTTCCTGCTTCGGTTTTTCGCTCTGTTCGCGGCTGTTCCTGCTTCGGTTTTTGGTTCTGTTCGCGTTCCTCTGTTTGCGGCTGTTCCTGCTTCGGTTTTTTGTTCTGTTCGTGGTCTGTTCGCGCCTTCGCGGTCTGTTCGCGGCTATTCCTGCTTCAGTTTGTTCCTCTTGTTCTGTTTATTATTTATTTGTTTCATTTCTGATCTTGTTTCTGTTTATAATGTTTATATTATGTGTTTCATTCAGTTTTTGTTCATGTTTCATTCAATTTCAGTTCATGGCATTTCTGATATTGTTTCTGTTTATATTGTTTATTGATTAAAGATAACCATTTGATAAAACCCACTGTTGAAACTTGAAAGTCTGTTATTTTAGGATCATTAGTGCAACATGTGCTTAAGAATCAACCATTAATCTAAAATGTTGATTATAATTATGAATGTAAAATGGGTTGTTGACTTGTTGTTTATTTGTTTATACTTTACTATCATTACCAGTGGCAGTGGCAGTGTTATAGTGTATATATTTCCATCGTCCAACTTGAGAAAACTACAAAGTACAAATATTTATTTTAAATCTCTTTCTAATTGTTTTTATCTTTTTTTACTTCTCTTTCTAATTTTTTTTTTAGGAATATGAGTGCATTTTCTAGTGAGGAAGGGATGAATAAAACCTCCCAAAATGAGGATGCATTAAGACCCCTATGGAAATATGTGACAATAATTGAAAAGGGAAAAAAAGCCGGAGGAAATGTTTCTTTTCAGTGTAATTACTGTCAAATAAACTTTCAGGGGTCATATTCAAAGGTCAAGGCACACTTGTTGAAATTACCAGGTGCCGGAATTTCCTCTTGTGTAAAAGTCTTACCTCAACATCTTGGTGAAATGAAACAGTTAAGTGAGGAAGCTGAAATGAAGAAAGTTAATGCAATGCCTAAGAAAATCCCATTGCCATCATCGTCTAGTCATGCCTCTAATGATTCAAGCCATGGTGCAAATATGGGATTGGGTGGCCTTATTTCGTTTAAACTCGAAAGTTATCCATCAAGAAAAAGAAAAGGTGATGGAAGCACGGCCATAGAAAAGGCATTTAATATTCAGTGTAGAGAAGAATTACACGGTGAGATTGCTAGAATGTTTTATTCCGGAGGATTGCCATTTCATTTTGCAAGAAATCTGTATTATGCGAGTTCTTACTCGTTCGCCGCAAATCACAATATTTCTAGTTATTTGCCTCCTGGTTATAATATGTTGAGAACAACATTGCTTCAAAAGGAGAAGGCAAATATCGAGAGATTATTGCAGCCAATTAAAAGCATTTGGAGACATAAGGGGGTGACAATTGTTTGTGATGGATGGTCTGATCCGCAAAGAAGGCCTCTCATAAATTTCATGGCGGTTACAGAAAGTGGTCCTATGTTCCTTAGGGCAACTAATTGCGAGGGTGAGTATAAGGATAAATGGTTTATTTCTGAGGAAATTCTCAAAGTCATTGCAGAGGTGGGGCCTGCAAATGTTGTTCAAGTGATAACCGACAATGCCCCGGTGTGTAAAGCTACTGGATTACTGGTTGAGAGTAAATATCCGCACATATTTTGGACGCCATGCGTTGTGACACTTAATTTGGCTTTAAAAAATATTTGTTCAGCCAAAAATACGGAAGCAAATAAGGTTGCTTTCGAAGAGTGTAATTGGATAACAGATGTTGCGGATGAAGTCATGATGATAAAGAATTTCATTATGAATCATTCTATGAGATTATCCATTTTTAATGAATTTGTGCCTCTCAAGTTGCTTGCCATTGCCGAAACACGATTTGCTTCGGTAATTGTCATGTTGAAACGATTTAAACTCATTAAGCGTGGACTTCAAGCAATGGCCATTAGTGAAAAATGGAGTTGTTGTAGAGAGGATGACACAAACAAAGCTCAATTTGTCAAAGAGAAGGTGTTTAGTGATTTGTGGTGGGACAAGATTGATTATATTCTTTCTTTTACCGGTCCAATTTATGATATGTTGAGGATGGCGGATATGGATAAACCTTGTCTTCATTTGATTTATGAAGAGTGGGATAGTATGATAGAAAAAACAAAAAAGATCATTTATCGGCACAAAGGGAAGCAAGATCACAAAGAGTCAAGTTTTTTTTTCAGTGGTTTACAATATTTTACTTGATCGATGGACTAGAAGCAATACCCCTCTCCATTGCTTGGCACATTCACTCAATCCTAGGTAATTATTAATTTCGATTACTTTTTAATTTAGATTCTATTTTTTTGACTCCTTAAACTTCATATGTATCTATATATTGTACTTATTTTTTTCTTTTCAATAGATACTATAGTGAAGCATGGTTACAAGAGCTCCCTAATCGAGTTGCCCCGCACAAGGATATGGAGATTTCAAAAGAGAGAAAAACATGCCTAAAACGTCTTTTTCCAAATTCAGAAGATTTGAAGAAGATATATATAGAATTTGCAAAATTTTCAACTTACATGGAAGCTTTCTCAGAATATGATTCCGTAAGTCAAAGAGATGATATGGAACCTAAATTTTGGTGGGCTACTCATGGCTCTTCTACACCTATGCTTCAAACTATCGCTTTAAGACTACTTGGGCATCCTTCTTCTTCCTCGTGTTGTGAGCGTAATTGGAGTACATATTCTTTCATTCACTCAGTGAGAAGAAATAAATTGGCTCCTAAACGTGCTGAAGATTTAGTATTTGTGCACAATAATCTTCGGCTTTTATCAAGAAAAAAATCACAATACATGGAAAGGGATAACAAGAAGTGGGATATTGGAGGGGATGCTTTTGATCAAATGGATGGTATTGGGCTTCTTTCGGTTGCTAATTTGTTCCTTGATGAACCGGATTTTGAGGCAGTCTTATTCACTGATGATGGATGCGAAGATGACAATCAACCAATTGACCTCGAGTGATATTTTTTAATTTTGGAATTATTTTGTAAGAATATTTTTAACTTGATGTTTTTTTGTGGAATGATTAACTTGATATTTTTTGTGGAATGAATTTACTTGCTAGTTATGTGTATATGTATTTCGTTAGTTATGCTATAGACGTGTCCCCGCCGTGTCTGTGTCGGGGTTTTTAAAAAATTGTGGTGTCGCCGTGTCCGTGTCGTGTCGTGTCCGTGTCGCGTGTCCGTGCTTCCTAGGAACTAAGGTAGTGTTTGGATGTGCGGAACTGGAATCAGAAATGAAGGCAAAAGTTAGAAATTTACATATTTTCATGTTTAATTCCAATTTCGAGGCCCCAATTCCATACAACCAAACATTACCTAAGCATACTCTAGATACCTGATTTTGGTACTGGGAAGAAGAAAATGTCCGAAAACAAAATTAACTAAACCTCAAGCTACTAAAAAATTGACTCTTGGAACATAGCCTAGAAACAAAAGTGAACTCAAAGAACTAAATACACATTTTCAAAGCACCAATTCACCAAAATGGTGCAAAATTTGTTAGATTGTGGGGACTGATTTTCAATAAGACAGCCAATTGAGACACTTGATTTATACCCAAAAAAAAAAAAAGACTTGAAATTATAACACTAGTATAAGGGAAAAACTGGGAAAAAGGATTTAAAATTCACAAACACAAACACCATTTTCCACTTAATTTTCTGAGAAATTACATATAAATCAATGCAAATTAGGGTCGCTAAACATGGGAAAATCTACTCTATCCTAGAAACAACATAAGAATAACAGAAACCAGAAAAATATGGCCCAAATCTAAAAATTTCCAAACTACAAATGTGTAAAAAATGAATAAACAGAATAAAAATGGGACAAAATGAAACCTATATCTAGAACAGGGCATTCAGTCTCTGACGAAGCATAACCTCAAGAAATTCAAGTAAAACTGAGCGGAATCGGAAGAAACCATACACGAATCACAAGACCAACAACCCAAATAAGAAACCCACGTCTGAATCGACAAGCTCAAGAACACCATCTATGTGAAAAAACAAGTACAGAAACAGAGTACAACAATAATCGTTAAAAATGCGAAGAGGTTCTAAAAATTACCTTAGGAGAGCGGTTGATTGGTGAAATTTAGAGCGATAAGGTAGATGTATAGAGCCCCAAGCGAGTCCCCGGGAAGATAAGTTTGTCTATCTCCTGCGCTGAGCCTGGGAACGCCCTCGGGATATATATAGAGTGGCCCTGGGGAAGCGGCTAGTGAAATTCTTTTTAATTTAATTTTTTCTTTTTTTGTTCTTTTCCTCTTTTTCCCAATTATTGTGGACATAAATACAAGATGAGAAATCAACGGGTATTTAAGTCCAAAAATAAAAAGGGAAGAAAATCAGGTTTTCTTTTACCTTCTGGTGCTCTTTTTCATGAACTCTTACGCCCTTGATGGAAAAAGTTTTTTTTTTTTTTTTTTCCCCGAAAAACCCAAATTATAATTTATATTTAGATTGAGCCTTCACACAGAACCGTTTCCCTATTTTTCATTTGAAGAGAACTCCATATTTAATGTAATTGAGTGCATGTCATTGAAGTGATAGTGAAATTTTTTTGGGGACTTCCTTTGAATTAATGGGATTTTGACAAATTAATTTTATTTGATGGGATAAAACTATAGAATATGTGAGCTTTTGGGTCCAAAATAAACCTCTCAAAAATAAGGAAAATTTATAATATAGACTTTTAAAGATATGAAAATTATAAAATAGACCTCCAGTTACTATAATTAAGCTTTTAGTCCTCATATTATTTTTAAAAATAGTCTTGTTTTTTTACTATTTTTTTTTTCCTAATTTACATGCAAGATATGCAAGATATAACAACATGTGAACATTCACATATTTATTTTAACATTTAATACATGTTAACGGGGTTGATTGTGCTATTGTGA
The DNA here is from genome assembly GCA_016647705.1 of Eucommia ulmoides. Classification (NCBI taxonomy): domain Eukaryota; kingdom Viridiplantae; phylum Streptophyta; class Magnoliopsida; order Garryales; family Eucommiaceae; genus Eucommia; species Eucommia ulmoides. Next base: position 32,584,771 of record CM028327.1, on the reverse strand, counting down.
ATATTCTCAATGTTTATGTGAACAAACGCTCTTTTGTTATGTCCACACATTCTTCTGTTTACGTTCTTTTGTTATATTTACAAAAACTACAGAAATAATATTTACATTCTTTTGTTATGAACATTCATACTACTATTTTAAAATAATGGTGAATATTCAAGGGGAAATGTAAAAGGATTAAAAAGTTAAAACTAAGATCAACCAAGAACAAGAAATCCAAATATTGAAAATAAACCCTAAGATCAAGAAAAACAAAACCGGTATGAACATTCACTAAATCACAATGAACATTCACCGAAAAATAAAAGTAATATGAATGTTCACTAAACCATAACGAACTTTCATAAAAAAACAAACTTGTATGAACATTCACAAAGAACAAAAAAGATCAATAAGATCTGGAACAAAACAACGACAAATGGCTAGCACATAGATTTGGAAGAAAGGAGCGGATAACGACGAAGCAACGGTGAATGGCGAAATAAGTTTCCTGATCTGGAATTTTCCAGATCTGGAAAAACTCTAGAGGCGCAACCAAAAATAATAAATCAAAACATTGAAAAAATCCCTAAGATCAACGGGAAAAAAAAAATAATTTGGTGTGAACTTTCACCAAACCACAATGAACATTCATCAAAATATAACCCCAATATGTTGCTGTAGAAATTTAGAAAAGAATGAATTTACCGAAATTTGCTTAGGTTGAGTCGCAGATTAGGTCGCTCTCTTTAAGACGTTTCGCGACTTTGCCTAAGAACGTGCAAGCAGTGTAACAACCCTGTCGTCCCCAGAATAAAACAGTTCAGAATTACCTCCGTCTAGGACCTTATTTGTACAACAGAAAGCCTGAAACCTTAACACCCCCCCTCCCTCCCCACTGTTCGGGAGGAACAGACTGCTCGGAAATTAGAAAAAGAAATCGAACAGGCTAAATCAGAATAGACTGATCGTTTGAACGCAAAAATGATGAGGGAAGAAGCTGTTTTTTTTTTTTTTTTCAAACATAACTATGTAGATTCTAATTTGGTGTGTTAAAACAAATGAAAAAAATTGTATTTATAGGCAAGAAAAAAACATGAAACCAAATCAGAACTTAACTCCAGAAATTGTAACGTTTGAAAACATTCAAAAAATTTATTTAATGAAACGTGAAACGTTTATAACATTAAAAAAAAAAAAAAAAAAAAAAAAAAAAAAAAAAAGACTTTAAACATTGCTTTTAGAAACGTTCATAACGTTTTGGAAACGATTCATGAAAATAAAAATAAAATTAATAGTTTATTAAATAAATTTTGTTCAAAATAAAATATATATATATATATAAATGCCACCTCACGTCATGCGCGCTAGGCTAGGCTTGGCTTGGCACGGTCGGACGGATGACGGCGACTGCGACGCGTGCATGTGATAAACCAATAGGGATGTAACTTCTCTTCCCTCCACAAAAATGTGGGTATCCCTTGAGGCACACCCCAAATATCCCACATATCCACTATTATATTCCTCTAGACCCCTTCTCCCAAACAATGTAGGATAAAAGAAAGGAGGAAATTTTTTGACATTTATTATTATTTTTATATCTTAATTAAATAAGTAAAAATTCATTATTCTCCAACACGATATGAAACAAGAATAAGAGTTGTTTACGTAATAAATATTAAAAAAAAAAATTACTGAAACAATTCAAGTTTTAACTTATTTACGGTAGGAATGCATTTCTTTGTTCAGAACAGTGGGATCGCCTTTTTTTTTTTTTTTTATCCCGCCCTTCTGAAGGCCGGGATAAAAAAAGTATATTTTTTTTAATCTTCATGTGATCCCGCCCTTCACAAGGGCGATCCCGCCCTTGTGAAGGGCGGGATCATTTCTATTTTTATTTTTTTTATGTGATCACGCCCTTGTGAAGGGTGAGATTACACTAAACGACGACCAGCCGTTAACGGCTGGTCGCCGTTTGCTTTGGCCGGTCAAACAACCGGCCAAAGCTGCAAAAGAAGGCAGCCTTTTAGGCTGCCTTCTTTTGCTATTAGGCCAGTCTTTTAGGCTGCCTTCTTTTGCTATTAGGCTCAGTCTTATTTTGAAAATTTGAATACCCCGGGATACTTGCATAACATTTCGCCTATAAATATCACTTGTCTGAGTTAATTAAAATTCACACTTCTTCATTTGCTCATTCTCTTATTTGTTCTTCATTTTGATATTTTCTTTTCTATTTACACTTCTTCTATTCAGACTTCTACTCCTCCATTCATAGGTTAGTATATTTTTAACGTTTTTTAATTTATTTGTTAATTTAATTAGTATATTTTTTTACCTTTATTTGTTAGTTAGTTGGTTAGTTTAATTTGTTAATTTAATTGTTAATTTAAAAATTATACTTTGACAATTTTCACATGTTTAAGAAAATATAAAATAATATATTATTTAAAAAAAATGTTAGTTAGTTAGTTTAATTTTTTACTCTAACTATTTAATTAAAAAAATATGGACTTTGACCCCTAAAAGTTTAACAATTACAAAAATATAAATTTTTAATATATTATTTTAAAATAAATTCTTAGTTTGTTTGTTTGTTTTGTTAATTTAATTTATTGGTTTAGTTGTTTAATTAGTTGGTTAGTTTAATTTGTTAATTTAGTTGTTAAATTAAAAATTACACTTTGTCCCATTTCACATGTGTAGAAAAATATACACTTCGGCCCCTGAAATTTTTTCAATTAGAAAAATATAAAATTTTCAACCTATTGTTTTAAAATAAATTGTTAGTTAGTTTCATTTTTGAATTTCGTTATTTAATTTAAAATGTATTTGTTTAATTTGTTAATTTAGTTGTTAAATTAAAAATTATACTTTCGCCCCTTTCACATGTGTAGGAAAATATAAATCAACATATTACATTTTTAGTTAGTTTAATTTTCTAATTTAGCTATTTAATTAAAAATATATACTTTGGCCCCTGAAATTTTGATAATTAGAAAAATATAAAATTAAAATACCTATTATTTGTTTAATTTGTTAATTTTGTTGTTAAATTAAAAATTACACTTTCGCCCCTTTCACATGTGTAGAAAAATATAAATCAACATATTACATTTTTATTTAGTTTAATTTTCTAATTTAGCTATTTAATTAAAAATATACACTTTGACCCCTGAAATTTTGACAATTAGAAAAATATAAAATTAAAATACCTATTATTTGTTTAATTTGTTAATTTAGTTGTTAAATTAAAAATTATACTTTCTCCCCTTTCACATGTGTAGGAAAATATAAATCAACATATTACATTTTTAGTTAGTTTAATTTTCAAATTTAGCTATTTAATTAAAAATACACTTTGGCCCCTGAAATTTTGATAATTAGAAAAATATAAAATTAAAATACCTATTATTTGTTTAATTTGTTAATTTAGTTGTTAAATTAAAAATTACACTTTCGCTCCTTTTACATGTGTAGGAAAATATAAATCAACATATTACATTTTTAGTTAATTTAATTTTCTAATTTAGCTATTTAATTAAAAATATACACTTTGGCCCCTGAAATTTGACAATTAGAAAAATATAAAACTAAAATACCTATTTTAATTTTAATTTGTTAATTTAGTTGTTAAATTAAAAATTATACTTTCGCCCCTTTCACATGTATATAAAAATATAAATCAACATATTACATTTTTAGTTAGTTTCATTTTCTAATTTAGCTATTTAATTAAAAATATACACTTTGGCCCATGAAAATTTGACAATTAGAAAAATATAAAATTAAAATACCTATTTTAATTTTAATTTGTTAATTTAGTTGTTAAATTAAAAATTATACTTTCGGCCTTTTCACATGTGTAGGAAAATATAAATCAACATATTACATTTTTAGTTAGTTTAATTTTTTAATTTAGCTATTTAATTAAATATACACTTTGGCCACTGAAAATTTGACAATTAGAAAAATATAAAATTAAAATACCTATTATTTGTTTAATTTATTAATTTAGTTGTTAAATTAAAAATTATACTTTCGCTCCTTTCACATGTGTATGAAAATATAAATTAACATATTACATTTTTATTTAGTTTAATTTTCTAATTTAGCTATTTAATTAAAAATACACTTTGGTCCCTGAAATTTTGATAATTAGAAAAATATAAAATTAAAATACCTATTATTTGTTTAATTTGTTAATTTTGTTGTTAAATTAAAAATTACACTTTCGCCCCTTTCACATGTGTAGGAAAATATAAATCAACATATTACATTTTTAGTTAGTTTAATTTTCTAATTTAGCTATTTAATTAAAAATATACACTTTGGCACCTGAAAATTTGACAATTAGAAAAATATAAAATTAAAATACCTATTATTTGTTTAATTTGTTAATTTAATTGTTAAATTAAAAATTACACTTTCGCCCCTTTCACATGTGTAGGAAAATATAAATCAACATATTATATTTTTAGTTAGTTTAATTTTCTAATTTAGCTATTTAATTAAAAATATACACTTTCGCCCCTGAAAATTTGATAATTAGAAAAATATAAAATTAAAATACCTATTATTTGTTTAATTTGTTAATTTAGTTGTTAAATTAAAAATTACACCTTCGCCCTTTTCACATGTGTAGGAAAATATAAATCAACATATTACATTTTTAGTTAGTTTCATTTTCTAATTTAGCTATTTAATTAAAAATATATACTTTGGCCCTTGAAAATTTGACAATTAGAAAAATATAAAATTAAAATACCTATTATTTGTTTAATTTGTTAATTTAATTGTTAAATTAAAAATTACACTTTCGCCCCTTTCACATGTGTAGGAAAATATAAATCAACATATTACATTGTTAATTAGTTTAATTTTCTAATTTAGCTATTTAATTAAAAATACACTTTGGCCCCTAAAATTTTGATAATTAGAAAAATATAAAATTAAAATACCTATTATTTGTTTAATTTGTTAATTTAGTTGTTAAATTAAAAATTATACTTTTGCCCCTTTCACAAGTGTAGGAAAATATAAATCAATATATTACATTTTTAGTTCATTTAATTTTCTAATTTAACCATTTAATTAAAAATATATACTTTGGCCCCTGAAATTTGACAATTAGAAAAATATAAAATTAAAATACCTATTTTAATTTTAATTTGTTAATTTAGTTGTTAAATTAAACATTATACTTTCGCCCCTTTCACATGTATATGAAAATATAAATCAACATATTACATTTTTAGTTAGTTTCATTTTCTAATTTAGCTATTTAATTAAAAATATACACTTTGGCTCCTGAAAATTTGACAATTAGAAAAATATAAAATTAAAATACCTATTTTAATTTTAATTTGTTAATTTAGTTTTTAAATTAAAAATTACACTTTCGCCCGTTTCACATGTGTAGGAAAATATAAATCAACATATTACATTTTTAGTTAGTTTAATTTTCTAATTTAGCTATTTAATTAAAAATATACACTTTGGCCCCTGAAATTTTGATAATTAGAAAAATATAAAATTAAAATACCTATTGTTTTAAAATAAATTGTTAGTTAGTTTCATTTTTTGAATTTCATTATTTAATTTAAAATGTATTTGTTTAAACTTATGTAAAATAATTTTTGGTTAGTTTATTAAACTCCTTATATTGGTAAGTAAAATGTTAAGATTGAAAATAAATTACTGAAATCCATAAAAAATTAACACTATAAACATTGGAATATGATGTACAAATTGTGCACTTTTATTCCTTAAATTAATTGAATCTATTTAGTTGATATTAACTTGACGTGGAATTTATATTCGATTCAGAGTTAAAGTTAAAATAATTATTGAATAAATTCAAAATAAGTAAAATATTAAGGATTGAAAATAAATTACTCGAACCCATAAAAAATTAACACTATAAACCAACATACTTTTGTGATTGAGTTTTAGTTGATGATATTATTTTCTTGTTTTGTTTTGCCTTGTCAAATGATAGCCACTTGAAATAGATCACGTTCGGTTGTTATTGTATTGGGGTGGTAGAATATTGGAAGGTATGGAGTTCGGGGTTTGTTATAGTACATCAGTTGTAAAATCTTTGGTTGTCTGTAGGGGAACAACCTTAAATGAATTAATTGAGACGCTAAAACCATGTGTTCTTGAATATGGGGTTACTGGAATTTTGAAACTAAAGTGTAGGATGCCGATGACTCTTTTCGGGTCGAACTATAAATATACCTTGTTTTTTATCGAGGATGACTCAACATTAAACCAAGTGCTTGAGTTACCTCTTTATATACCCTTACTTCTTGCTGTTGAAGTGTATGTAGAGATAGAACGGGCATTTGATGATGGTCCAAATTTTTTTCTCTCAATTGGTCATTTTACCAACTTAATGACCCAGAGTTTAAATCCGTACAGTACCCAATCTGACGGGCAATTTTTCGGCACCGTTCTCCAAGCAGTCCAGTCTAATTACACCATCCCACCCCCTTACAGTCTAGAACAATATCATTCCCACAATACTCCTATGTTGCACCCCCAATTACTTGAGTCTAATTACACTGTCCCACTCCCCTATATTCCAGAGCAAGATCATTCTCATAGTATGATTGACCATGGTCATGGCATCAGCTCTGCTCTTCCACATCACCATTATTCGCCGAGTAGTCCACCGCAAGATAACACAAGTAATTATGGTGGTGACTTTGATACAATTGATAGTCGCTACGATGTGTCAGAAGAAGAGTTAGATGCGGATGTTGCGTTTCAGCCAGACGAAGATCTAGATGCTGGGCCTAGCGGGCAAGGGGATCAAAATCAGCAATTGGAGTTGGACAATGTAATTTCATTTTTCAATAACTTGGATTGGGGTGACGACGATGACTTGGCGAAATATGAGCCAAAGTTGCGGAAGAATTTTTGGACACCGGAGATGGACGAATTTCGTATTGGTATGGTCTTTAAGAACAAGGAACATGTCCAGCAGGCCGTCAAATTTTACCACTTGAAGAAGAACAAAGAGTTTTATGTCTCGCAAATGAACAAGAAGCTTTAGTCGATTAATTGTTCGCATGGATGTGATTGGAGGTTGCGGGCGGGGAGGAAAAAAAGTCACGGTATATTTGAGATTACGCAGTATGAGGGGCAACACACATGTTTCTATAATCATACTGCTGTAGATCATAAAAATTTGGATTTTGCACTCATTTCGAACCTAATACTTGGACAAGTCGAACAGGATCCAAAATTGAAGATTGGCGTCATTGTGACTTACGTGAAGGAGGCTCATGGATACACTATCTCTAATTGAAAAGCTTGGTTGGCTAGATCTAAAGCCATTGAGACCTTGTTCGGAGATTGGGATAAATCATATCGGAAGTTACCGAAGTTTATGGTCGCGTTGCAGCACTACAATGCGGGTACGATTGTCGAGTGGAGCACTGTGTCGACTGATATGCCTGGCTATAGGATGTTCGACATAGTATTTTGGGCATTCAAAGCTTCAGTTGACGGATGGCGTTATTGTGTCCCAGTAATCACCATTGACGGGACCCATTTGTATGGTAAATATGAGGAAAAGATTTTAATTGCCATTGGAATGACGTCGTCCAACAAGTGCTACCCATTGGCTTTTGCAATCGTACCGACGGAGGATTACCGATGTTGGCGATGGTTCATCTATATGCTTAAGCGTCATATTGTCGGTGATCGTCCTGAGGTTACATTGATATCTGACAGACACGCCGGCATTATTAGTACAGTTGACAATATTTGGCTTAATCAACACAACAAGCCCCTCCGATATCATCGATTTTGTTTGCAGCACCTTTGTAGCAATTTTAATAAGATTGCTTAAAATCAGCATCTCAAAGATCTTGCTTGGAATGCAGGTGCTGCAACACAAAATCGAAAATACGATGCTATCATGGAAGAGATAAAAAAAAAATTGATGTTCAGGCGCATGCATAGTTGAGCAATCATGCACCTTACAAATGGATCAGGGCACACGACAATGGTAAGCGTTGGAGAGTCATGACGACCAATTACATAGAGGTATTTAATAACTGTTTGAAGGGTGCAAGAAATGTTCCAATAACTGCAGCCGTCAAGATTACGTTCTACAGGATGGTTAAATACTTTGATATTAGTCGACAACAAGCTTTAAAGGACTCAGCTGACGGTTTTCGTATATGCTAAACACGTCGTTGATAAAATACAGAAATCTCAAGTCAAGTCTAAAACATACAAGATTCAAATATTCAATCGGTAATTTAGTATTCATTATTATTTTTTTCACGTTACATATAATTGTTACGACATAATTTAACAACTAAATATGATTTTTTTTTCTAGAGAGAATATGATCTTCCATGTGAAAACTAGAAAGACTCTTACTGAGGGCTTGATTCCTCATGAAGTCACACTAGGGTATAACGCTGATTGCACATATGGCAAGTTTAAAATTTGGCGATATCCGTGCTCCCATATGCTTGCGGCCACGGAGTATAGTAGAGTTAATGCATTCCGCTATATTGTAGCTGAGTATACAATGACAAATCAATTGATGGCATAGGAGTTTTCGTTTCGGCCGATTATTCATGAGGACTACTGGCCAGAGACCAATTTTTTGAACCTTATTCCAGACCATGACAGACTTCGAGTTGTGTATCGTGGTCGAGCAAATTCCACTCGCATTCAAAACGAGATGGATCAGTCGCGAAGAACAATGACAAATCATTGCGGTTTATGTTCCCAAACTGGACATGATAGACGAAAATGTCCATCCCGACCCCGCCATGCACCCAATTGATCTTGTCGGTTTATTGTAATGAATGTTTATGCTATTTTATGTTTTTGTTATGTCAACTTTTATGTATTATAAATTCTATGTCGCACACATTTCTTTATAATGAATCTTATATTTTGTTTATAAATATGATTAAATTTTAATTTCGTACTAACAAATTTACCACAAGTGTTGTGGAAAAAAATTTCAGCTATGCATCCTGGGCCTGAAGATACTTCAGTTCTACACCAACAGGGGGAGCACAGGTCCGAACTAGTTTGGTTAGTGCAGGTAAACATTTAGGTTATTGCATTTTTTTTTTAATTTTTTAATGTTATTTATTCTGTCTCATTAAATATTTCAGGATATCAGTACTTTTGACTGTGTTGGACATGATGTAGGGGAATGGAGAGAAAATGTCCCCCCTCGAGTTATACAGTTAATAGAATCAGTCGGTTTGTACGGCCCATTTAGGTTGTGGACGAAGTGGTTAGATAGGGCCCTCATAACCGCGTTGGTAGAGAGATGGCGTCCGGAGACGCACACTTTCCATCTACCTGTCGGGGAGATGACTGTCACACTGCAGGACGTGACCATCTTATTGGGGTTACCCGTGCATGGGTTGCTAGTTATCCAAAATGATGACTCGCATAAGGATACCGTCTGGCAGAGACTCTGCGGCGAGCTACTCGGAGTAGAACCACCAGTGGATAAGATTAGGAATGGGTCTTTGATGCTCAAGTGGTTACGAGATACCTTTGCTAGAGTTCCTGACGAGGCCGACGAGGAGGTTATGCATTGCTACGCGCGTGCATATTACTTGATTATGCTTGGTGAGATTTTGTTTTCTGATAAATCACACAACAGAGTTAAGCTAGCCTACCTCCTACTGTTGCGTGACTTGACACCTTTCGTCAAGTATAGCTGGGGCAATGCGACCCTAGTGATCCTCTACCGCAAGCTCTATAAGGCGATGAAGCCCAACACGAAACACATTGCCGGGTGCCTATTTTTGTTGGAGTGTTGGGCTTGGGAGCGATTTCCAAGGCTTCGGCTTGAAGTTGTCCCTTTCCCCGACTATAATATATCATTCGGAGAGCTCGACTACGGTGACGACTTGAAATTCCCAACTGCTCCGAGGGGTTCTTGGTAAGTAATTAGTATTTTCTTTTTAATTTCATTTATCATGTAATGGATATTTATTTATGGATATTAAACTTATGATTTATATTTTTGGTGTACAGGTGGACTCTTGAATTTAATTTGGATAATTTGCCGATACATATTTTGGTGGTGTATCGCGATCAGTTAGATCGCTTGAAGAATGACGAGGTTATTTATTTACTTATATCGAAATTTTAATTTTTTTATTTGTTTGTTTATATTTTATTTTATAGGTCATTTGGATGCCCTATACCTTGCCGACTTTGCCTCCATATACTAGAGATGGAGAAGATATTTGGATGGCAAAGTTGCCCTTAATTTGCTATGAGATTGTCGAGTACACGTATCCCCTGCGCGTGCTACGATAGTTTGGTTATTACCAAGGGGTTCCTGAACCTGTAATTATGGACAGGAACTTGCACAAAATTACTCGGTGAGGATACTTCCGTGCAAACTGGGCTGACCATCACCATGCACATATAGTTGCGTGGAATAATCGATAAACACCAGATGTCGGCAACTTCGAGCAAGGGATAGGGGTTGACCAAGAATACATAGACTGGTATTGGCGAATCACACGAAGATTTTTGGTCAACCCGGCGTACCAACCTCATTTTAGGTATTTACCAATAGGAGGACGACTGGGATTAGATGTATGATCACATTAATTGTACCATCTGTTTAGTTATATGAGTTTGATTATGTTGTTATTATTTATGTATTAATTAAACGATTATATGTGTTTCGTAGGATACGGAGGTATCGAATCTGATATGCTTGAGTCATCTAACTCTACGGTCGGGTACTGCGGAATCAGGTATCGCGTTGGCTTATGCCATCAATGATGGCACTATTGAGAGGATGCACCGAGGAGTACCGCGCCATGTGGCAGCTGACGTTCCTCTATCTCCTCAGGCTGCTCCTCAGCCTTCTCCTCAGCTATGGACTTCTGATGCCTATCGTCTAGGTAGTGTGGGCGATGCCGAACCTTCTACATCGTACGGCATGGGCGCTTATGCCGGATCATCTAGTACGTACGGCATGGGCGCTTATGCCGAATCATCTAGTGCGTACGGCATGGGTGACGATGCTGGGCCATCCAACTTGTACCAGATGCATGACCCTTATTCGCATTACGCATCGCAGCTAGGTACACACCCGTCATCGTCATTCGTCACTCCGGAGATGGATGAAATTATTTCAACTACATGCGTCATTCCTCTGGTGGCATTTGTCGAACCCACAAGATTGCAAAGACAAGTGTCGCCGGTGCCGTGGTTCGAGGACGACGTCGATGCCATCCCGGGGAGTATGCATCAGGCGTTCACGAACTTTGGACAAGTTACACAAGTTCATGAGGAGGCTGAGGAACCTCCTATTGCACAACGACGAGGGTGGAGGAACGTCCGTCGGAGGCCTTGTGGTACATAATTAGTTATGTAGTTGATAGTTTAGCTATAGGAATGTAAATACATTTTTTTTTTTGTAAATATATAGTTATATAGCAATTTATGTAGTTAGTAAATACATTTTTTTGTAACGTCTGGAGATTTAGAAAGTTGTTGATCTACTGTATATATTGTTTCGCAAATAGATACAGAATTTGAATGGGAGATCGAGTAATGTGTCTAACATTCCGGAAAGATTCTTAAAAAGGCAAAACAACTCCTAACAATATAATATTAAAGACGAAACAACTCCTAACAATATAATATTAAAGGCGATTAAAGTTAAAATAATCATAAATATTATATTAAAAAAATATTACATAAATTAGAAACATGTTTAACGATATTTGTTACAAAACTCATAACAAAGACAGTGCATAAGAAATACAGTACATAATATCATGAAAATAATGACAATAAAAATACTTAAAAATAAAATACCAGAGCCAAAAATTAATTATTCTTCATTCGACATGTACCCCTCAGACAAATATTTATTGTTATTTATTACGTTACGGTATTCGTTTGGAGAGAGTGCTCTGTTGCTTGCGGTAGCCATTTCATTGGCTAGTTGTAGTAGATAATATCTATTTCTGCGCAACAACATTCGATTATTCTCCAGGAGAATTCGTGTAATAGCATTTTCAATCTCGGTTGTGTCATCAATTATATATCGTCGAGGCATCTGAAGACTTCGACGATGTGGAACTGGTGCATTAAGATTTCTCAAACAAAATACAAGGTTGTTAGACTCATTCACCCTGTATTCCCATTCTTGGCGTAGACCGACGCGATACTCTATCGGGTTGGTCTCTTGATCACTCCAGTAATCATCATAATATGGTTTTAAAACCCAACATCTTTGGTGATCCCAAGGTCCATGCCAACCCCAAATACCATATGACTTCTTTTCACTTGAAAAACCATATGAACTTTCTTCACTTGAATTAATATGTGAAGACATTACGAAAATTATAGATTGAACAGTTTCTTTACAAATATTATATTGCAAATTAAGAGTTCACAAAAAAATTAGTTTTTTAAAAAGATAATTAATGAAAAATGATGTTTTATAACTTATGTACATGAGCCTTAAATTAAAAAAAAACTAACCTAACATCACCTATCAATTGAAAGAGAAAAAGTCAGTTGTTTGGTAGAAATAGCGTTATTATAATTTAACGTACAAATGATACATTAGATTTCAAAGGAAATACATAATTAAACTACAATTCACCAATGTGAAAACATTAAACATTATTCTCATCATCAGACATTTTAACATCTGACTGATATTGAGGATTCTTTGCGTGTCTCATGTAAGTACGCGCTTCGGCAAACAAACCTTGTTCAAGACGCTCACGTGCCGTCGTTTTAAGCTCATGTCGAAAAATTCGAATTTGCATTTGGTTATTTTCTTCACGGTAGCGATGCAACGCCATTTGAAGATTATGCGGCGTGTCTATTGGCATTGTTCTGGCCAATTGACGAACTATTGGAATATTATATTGCGTACATCCGTCCACCATAACCTCTGATTGGTTGACACGATAAGTGTATTCCTCCCGCATCCTTGCAACCGACTGTGAAGAGTAACGAACTCTTGGATCTAAAGAGTATGAGAATTTGTCTTCTAAAAATCAGTTACGTCCCATTGAATGATACAAATCTCTCACCGTGTACTTTTTCAATTCTTTTCATTTTATTTGTTGTTAAATTAGTCAACAATTTAAATTTTTTCAAACACATTAAAAAATAAACTAATTAAGTAACTAACATTTTTTTTTAAAAAATAATCTATTATAATTTCTATTTCAATTTTTATTTTTCCACACATGTAATTTATCAATTTTGAGGGGCCAAAGTGCATTTTTCAAAATTAAACAACTAAATTAAAATTTTAAACTAATTCACTAAATAATATTTTTTTTTAAAAAAATATATTATAATTTATATTTCAATTTGCATTTTTCTCACACATGTATAATTTACTCAAATTTTTAGGGCCCAAAGTGCATAATTTTCAATTAAACAACTAAAGTAACAAATTAAACTAATAAACTAACTAAGAAATTAAACAACTAAACTAACAAATTAAATTAACCAATGAATTAATAAATTAAATAAAATAAAAAAACTAACTAACAAAAAAATTAACTAAATAATTAAACAAGTACAAAATATAGTAATCAAATTAAGAAATAAATTAAACTCACTAACAATTTATTTTAATTTTATATTTTTCTAATTATCAAAATTTTAGGGGCCAAAGTGTATATTTTTAATTAAATAGCTAAATTAGAAAATTAAACTAACTAAAAATGTAATATGTTGATTTATATTTTCCTATACATGTGAACTGGGCGAAAGTGTAATTTTTAATTTAATAACTAAATTAACAAATTAAACAAATAATAGGTATTTTAATTTTATATTTTTCTAATTATCAGAATTTCAGGGGCCAAAGTGTATTTTTAATTAAATAGCTAAATTAGAAAATTAAACTAAATAAAAATGTAATATGTTGATTTATATTTTCCTACACATGTGAAAGGGGCGAAAGTATAATTTTTAATTTAACAACTAAATTAACAAATTAAACAAATAATAGGTATTTTAATTTTATATTTTTCTAATTGTCAAATTTTCAGGGGTCAAAGTGTATATTTTTAATTAAATAGCTAAATTAGAAAATTAAACTAACTAAAAATGTAATATGTTGATTTATATTTTCCTACACATGTGAAAGGAGCGAAAGTGTAATTTTTAATTTAATAACTAAATTAACAAATTAAACAAATAATAGGTATTTTAATTGGGTATTTTATTTTTTAGTCCTCTGTTAAAGGCTACTTCACAATTTAGACCCTAGTACAATGTGTATTAAGTTTTCAGACCACTTCAATTCTTTAAAAAAATCCTTCTATTTTGCCCTTCCTTTTACAGTTTATTTACGGAACATGTCATTCTGAGGATACAACCCACAACAACATGAACAGGGCACTAAATAAACCCCCCCCCAATACGTAATCCATTTCTATATACCTGATTTATGAATGAAATCATATAAAAATGTAATCGAATTAAAGAGCTTGCCGATATCTTTGCAATGGTGTTTTTTTTTTTTTTTTTTTTTTTTTTTTTTTTTTTTTTTCCTGTTAACTGTAGCGTATTGCGTTAACGTTAACGCACTGTTAGCAGTCGGCGTTGTTACCGCGTCCGTTCTGATTTCGATATGTCCTGCTACACGTTCCACTATCTGCACGTTCGAGTACAAAAAACCACCAAAACGCTATCTATTCTCTCCACGCTATCTATTCTCTCCACGCTTAAGAATTCCGAAACCCTAAAACCCTTAAACTAATAATCCAAAATCGCCCAGTCGTCTTGAGATAATGGAGAATTTTGAACGCGCCCCCTCGTCTTCGACACAAAAACGAGGATCCATTAGTCCCGACGGTATGTGAAACCCTAAAATCGATACACTTTTGTTCGGCGACGGCGTTTTAGAAATCAAAATCACAAAACGAGACGATGATGTTCGTCTATTTTACCCGACTCCGACATGCTCTGTTCCCCTGTTTTGATTTTACGTTTTTTTTGAAATCGTACGTCGTGTTTTGTTTCGTGGTTTTGCAATGTGGACCCATATGTTGTTTTGCCTCCGAAAAGAAGGAATTTAAAAAGAATGCTTGCGTTAACGTTAACTTTAATGTGAGTCGTATGTTTAGATTTAGGTTTGTTTGTTTGTCTGGTACACCACTATGTACTGCGATTGCGTTAACGTTTACGCGTTGATGTAATTGCGTTAACGTTAACGCAAATAGACATTTGCTTGTAAAAAGGGGGTGGACCCTTTTGCGTTACTCGTCGGTATTTTTCTTAAATCTGGTACGACGTTTTGGTTTTTGAGAAAAATACAAAGACGTTAACGCATATATTGTGGTGCGTTAACGTTGAAGCAAAATAGTTGCATGTTTTTGTTACGTACCGAGTGATATGGATGACTGCTTTTAACGTTAACATTAAAGTGAGTCTTGTGTTTAGATTTATATTTGTTTGTTTGTCTGTCTGGTACACCACTATGTGCTGCGTCTTGCGTTAACGTTAACGCGTGGATTTAATTGCGTTAACGTTAACGCAAATAGACATTTGCCTTAAAAAGGGAGGGGGCCGTTTTGCGTTACTGGTCTGTATTTTTCTCAAATCTGGTACGACATTTTGGTTTTTGAAAAAAATACATTAACGTTAACGCATATATTGTTGTGCGTTAACGTTAACGCAAATAATTGCCTGTTTTTGTTACGTAACGAGGGATATGGATGACTGCTTTAACGTTAACGTGTGGCTTGTAATGTGCATTAACTGTGTTTCCCTGTCGTTCTTGCAGTAAAACTCCTTAAGAAACCGAAAAAGGAAAGCTCGAGCCAGAGGACATTCCTTTATTGTTCCAACCTTAAGCAGACGTATGAATTGCTGAAAGAGTGGAAACTCAATGATCAGCATAAGACGCTGCTGGCCAGGACCCCGTTCGCAAAAATATTCGAGACATTATATGAGCAGCGAGTGACGCTGGAAAACGTCCACAAAAATGATGATCTCATTGAAATGATCATCCGATGCTACAACCCTGCACGTGGGGGGTTTAGGATAGGCGGCAGGCTGATCCGGATAACCCCGCTTGACATCCAGCTTATATTCGGGATAGAAACGGGCGAAGAACCCATTGTTTTGAGTCGCTACACAAAATTCGACTCTCCCTTCATGTCCAAGCTGACATTCGCAGACCGCGGGTTTAGTGTTGCATATTTGAGATCACAAGTGCAAGCGAATGTGAATGCCACGGACAATGAAACAGTGCAGGATGTTGTGCGCATGGTTATTCTACACCTGATGACCATGTGCTTCTTTGCAACAACTGGCCAGCAGGTCCAGAAATCGTTGGTTCGCTATGTTGAAACGATTGAAGACATGGCAAATTACAACTGGACAGCTGCGATATTCACAGATCTCGAAACCAGCCTCAAGAAATCGTACATGGAACCCCGGTCAGTCACGGGATGCGTGCTTGCTCTCCAGGTATACACATACTCATTGTGAAAAACGTTTTTCAAAATTTTACAAGTGTTGTTTGTGGACCCTACTTTGACATATTACAACTTTTACTTACAGTATTGGTTGTGCGAGCACACAACGTTGGTTGACCACATCGAGGGTAGGGAGCATAGTGTGCCACGTTTGGAGCGGTGGTGCCTCACCACTTTTTTTTTCCAACTTGGGAGGCATTCCCCTCGGGCTACTACCAGCTGATAAGGTAAACAAAAAAAACATGTTGTGCTTTTAACTTTGATGCTAGTACGTAAAACATGGTATGTGGTTAACGCAATTAGTTGTTGCGTTAACGTTAAAGCAATATAAGTTATGTATGGCTGGATTGTTATATGCGTTAACGTTAAAGCATATAACTAATTTGCATTAACGTTAACGCAAATAATAAGTGCGTTAACGTTAACGCAAATTATTAGTGCGTTATGGAAAATAATAAGTGCGTTAACGTTAACGCAATAAATAATTGCGTTAACGTTAACGCAATAAACAAAAACCAGAGATGTTTGTGGCTGGCTTGTTATTTGCGTTAACGTTAACGCAATCAGTTAGTTGTTTTTTTGGGGGGTGTGTGTGTGTGTGTGTGGCTCGGTTAACGTTAATGCTTGCACATGCTTGCCAGGTCAAAGATCAGCCCGCTTATGAGACTTTGGCAGAGCTTCAAATGGGGATTGCTTTGAAAGAAGATAGTAATGACTCAATTAACGATAGCCCGGGCAATGAGGGCGGAGATCCAGACGCTGCTGCTACTGATGATGGCTATGATGCAATGGTTGACGACATCATAGGGCGGTATCTCACACCCCTCATATATCATCCTTCTCCCGTCCCAACTCAAGCCGCAACCGATTTGGGTGATGATGCTGCCCCCGCTGAGAGTGCATTTTGCACAACTTCAGCGGGTGACTTGAGGCCACCGTCTGTCTCCGCAGGTGCAGTTGATGATATCCGCAGACAGATCGACCAAATGCAGGGTGAGTTCTCTGCGAATAAGATGGAAAAAGATCAGACCATTGCAGCGTTGCATAGGGTGATTGCAATCATAACCGCTGCCAACGTCGAGCAGAAAAAGGAGATTGATAATCTGAAAGTGTCGTCTTTGCAAGAAAAAGAAAATTATGAGCGTTTTGTCTCTAATCTCTCTGCAAGATTAGCGAAATCAATTGGGGAGAAGAGAGACATCCTAACGGAAATGAGCGTGCATGACGTGACTCAGAAGTATAAAGAGGCCGCCGTCGATACAGAACAGGCTGACCTTAGGTGGAGATGTGACGAAATCGCCCAGGAGGTGGAAACACTTAAAAAAACAATCGAAACGTTGAATCAGCAACATGCTGATGCTGCTGGCGAAATGAATAAGAAATATAATGATCTTGCTCTTGACTTGAAGGCAGAACAAGAAATAAACAAACTGCTGAGGCAAGAGAAGAAAGAGATAGCCAAATCAGACGTTAAAATGCGTGTGGCGCTCAATAAACAAATACAGGACCTACAGACGAAATTGAACGCCCACATGCAAATGGGGGGTAGGGGTACCCCTACCACTCTCGCAGTCCGCGAACCTCAAGAACCTCCTCAAGAACCTCAACCGCTGTCTATGGTCATGCCGACTGACACCCCCAATGCGCCGTCGCCAGTCCCTATGCCTATGTCGCATGGGGAGGCAACGCAAAACGTTAGCTCCATGGTTGGTCGAGTAAAGAAAAAGGAGTGGCAACCAAAGAAACAAGGCAGCGATTTTGTCTACCCAAAAGCAAAAGAGAAAGGGAAGCAGAAAGAGAGATATGACATAGTTAATGTCGATGAGCTCCTCCCGGCAACGATGTATGAAGACAATGCAATACTCCCAGCTCGTAATTCGACGACCGTTGGTGCGATGCTTGTTGACAACGATTGGGAGAAGTTGACTGTGATTTCCAAAGAGGGGCCAGGGTAAAAAATAAAAAATTACTCAAAGTGCCTGTTTACTTTTGAAATTCCTTTTTCCATAAAAATGTTTGCTGATCATGTGATATGTTGTTTTTGACAATGTCCCAGTACATTTGTGTTTGGAGGTGGGAAACCCATGGCCACGGTCTCGTGTGGCGACATCATTTGCATGATTATGGAGCGACGTGTGTCGGATAACGTATGAAACCGTCATCATAGTGTTTGTGATTGACCTGATTAACTGATTACATCAACTTGTTTCGTAAAAATGTGCTTATGTTGACAAAATTTACGTTTACGTTAACGTTAACGTAACGTTAACGTTAACGTGTTTGTCTTTCTCCCTCCCTTTACTCACAGGTTATTGATTCGTATGGAGAGTGTTTGGAAGATCAAATTAGATCAATCAATCGCGTGCGGATGACCACGCCAATCGTGCTGCTGCACGAAACGCGGTTCGCGCTATCATGCATTTGGGTAAGACACTTTAGCACATGTTAGCTTTTTTTCCTTTTACATCCAAACTTGCTAACACGTAAAAAAAATCATAGAATCTTATACGGGAGGACAACAATGTGCTGCTGAAGGAACTGTACTACACAATCTCCGCCGCGTTCAGCAAAGAAACCCGTTATATTGTGTTCCCGATTAACACTACCGGTCGCCATGCGTCACCCAATCATTGGACTGTAATGGTGCTGGATATACCCGATAAAAAATGGACGTTCTACAATTCCATCCGACCTAGGAAGAACACGACCGATCATTATTATAATGATGCACTTACGGTGGTATGTGATTTAATGTGTGACTACTTTGATTGTCTCTAACTACACTCTGTTTTGTTTGACTAACCTAAATTCTGAACAGAAAAGGTTTGTGGAACGACATATCAACATGAAAATACGTCCAGATTGGGGTGACGCACGTATAGAACAATGTCTCGATTCGCCACAACAACGCGGGGCGTAAGTTCACCTGTCCGAAACATGTGTACTAAAAATCGTATGTATTTGCAAATTTATCATTCTCATCTGTTTACCTCCCCCCCCCTGGGTTTGCAAGACTGATTGCGGCATTTTTGTTATGTACATCATGAAACAATATGCTACAAATATGCCCGTCGCGAAAAAAACTGTCGGTGGCGGATGTACGGGGTGTCCGGAGAGACGTAATACACGCTCTGCTCAACCATCCGCACTACAGTTGGGTCCCCGTGGTGGGCGCCGATGTTGAAACAACCCAACCAGATCAGGGCACACCCTGACCTGTGGGGGGAGTTTATCAATGATACGAAACAAAAATCTGAGAAAATGTATATATCCCCTTGATTTATTCATTTTTTGTGATTGTGGGTGCGTGTGTTTTATCAGTGCTTTAACATGCAAATGCGTTATTGTTGACTCGAACAAAAAATGTAATTAACTCTTATTTCATCCGTTGATTTATTGCGTTGAATGTTTTGCCTTTTGAATTTGATGTTGGGTTTGTAAATGTGTTAATTGTTAACGTAATTTGTAATTTTACATGCACTGCCTGTAACCCAACGCGTTAACGTTAATGGGCTTAGTTAATGTTTAGATTTGGTTTAGTTTGTTGGTCTTGTTGAACAATTTTGACTGTTGCAAGTTAACGTTAACGCAAATTTTTTTTGATTTGTTCTGGTCTGTAAAAATATTGCGTTAACGTTAACGCAAAGTACCTTAAATGCTTAAAAAAAAATTGCGTTAACGTTAACGTAGTTGTATCTTAATTGCGTTAACGTCAACGCAAATATGTTAAATGGCTGGTTCGTTAATCCGTTAACTTTAATGCAATTTGTACTTTCGTTCACGTTAACGTTAACGCAAAAACAAAATGCAGTTGTTTTGTTTCTGAACTTTAAAGAACTGCGTTAACGTTTGACTTTGTTACTGGGTTGTATTTGTCGTGACGTTAACGCGTTATAAGTTACATGTGATGGTTTCCTTACTGCGTTAATGTTAACGCAATTAGTTGTTATAATATTCGTTCACGTTAACGTTAACGTAGTACTGCGTTAATGTTAACGCAGTATTGCGTTAATGTTAACGCAATTAGTTGCTTTAATATTCGTTCACGTTAACGTTAACGTAGTTCTATCGCTCTTATGCTGGTTTGTAATAAAAAACCGTTAATGTTTACACGATTAGTTATTTGAGTTTTTTGGTTGTAAAATGCATTCGCGTTAACGTTAACGCAAACTGTGATTGCTCTTAACTGGTTGGTTACAAAAAAAAGGCATTTAACGACGGGCGATTAGTTATTGAGGTGGGTCTTGTAAATGCGTTAACGTTAACGCGATTAAATATATACAAAAAAATTATGAAAGCGTTCAACATTAAAAGTTTGTGTGTGTTCATTACCTGTTTACGCAAAACAAAAACATCATGTGAAAAAAACGAGGTTCCACCCCCCACTGACATTAAACACATAAAGTGTTGCTGTGTCAAAACTACATAAAAGGAAATATTTGATTACTCTGTGCTTTAAATTGAAGCAGTGCATGTCTTCCTGTTGTGGTGCCCATTCTTTTTGCATCTACCACATCTTATTTCTGGGATCTCACCCCTAGATGGGATGCGTTTCTTCCGCGGTCAACCTGGTTGTTTTTTTGTGATCGGCGGGATAATTACAGCTTCCGATGCATTCCATTCCGGTTTCTCGAAGGTGGGTACACCATATATACCTTCCGAGTAGGTCATTCGGTAATATTCCACCAAGAAAAATGACTCAACGGATGAATGTATATTCTGGCCGCTTTTTTGTATCCGCACAAGCATGAACACACGGGAACCCGTTTCCCTGCCACCCGAAGTAGGAGCACTTTTTTTTATCCACATCAACCAGAACGGATGGGATCGAGTGCACTTCGTATACGCTGTTGCCGCACTCAACAACATTCCACGTCCGCCCGTCACTTATCATCCGCGACAGCATTTTGTCGCGTACTGGGCATAGGAAACCCGTCATCAGGAGTGATTCGGCGTGTCTCATTGAAAACTGGTTCATTACCTTGCACCTAATCTTGTCGACCATTAATATGATCGGCAGGTGCCGGTAATCACGAATCCATGCGTTGAATGACTCCGCTAGGTTGGACGACATCTCCCCATATCTTTTGCCTTTGAAAAACATGTTGCAGAAGTTGTCTGGCGGCACATCCTCTAGGAAATTCTCTACTCATCCCATACCTTCTGTTCTTAATTCTTCCCTCAGCTGGTAGTATTTGTCAAGCGTCGTCGCATATGCCATCATCGAATATTTGTGCACGAGCTTCTCCTTCCACGCTTGTTTCAAACCCGCTAATTTGTCCCTTATATTGTTCTTCAGGTAGTTCAAGCAATAAGAATGAAAATAATCCGGGAACATCTTCCAGACCCCTTCAAGAATGCCACTATACCGATCAGAAATGAAGGTTAGCACACGTTATTTCGTCACAATTTTTTCTAAATTGGTCATGAACCAATACTAGTTGTCATCGTTCTCCGCATCAACAACAGCGAATGCAACTGGGAAAAGACCTGTCCATTTACGAAAAACACAAAACATATCATCACGCTATGAAAAAAACATTGTATACACAGCCGTTTAATGCGTTAACGTTAACTCATTAACGTTAACGCATTAACGTTAACGTTGCAAAAAAATTCCATTACTCATCCCCAAACATGATCAGCTTGTCTTATCAGAAACACACACACCCCCTACACCCCACACCCCCCTCGCAAAGACTGTTAAAAAAAATATAAAAAAAAAAAGAAAAGCGTTAATTGCATCTAATGTGTTAACGATAAGTGTTATTGCGTTTATGTAATAAGTAATCAACCAATTTACCATTGTTTCCATCCTTTGCGCTGGCCGCCAACAAACACCCCTTGTACCTACCCCCCAGAAATGTCCCGTCTAGAAACAGCATCGACCTGCAGTATTTGAACTTGTGCGCAGTTGCATAGAACGATACAAACAGTCTCTTGAAATGCCCAGTTTCTTTATCATAATCCAATGCCAGGTGGCTGCCTAGATTCTTCTGCCTGCATGCATCCAAGTACCAGCGCAATTGATCATAAGACGATTCGTGGTCGCCGTACAAATCATCCCGAGCTTTTTCCATGCCATTCCATGCAATGTGATATGGGATCTCAATCCCATAGTCGTTCTTGAACGTGTGAACAACGTCAATTGGGTGAGTTGACGGGGTATTCCGAACTAAGTCTAAAAGACATGACTTCACAACGCTACAGTTCATCTTCTCATTCCTCACTGTCCTATAAGTAGCGCCGCAACTATGATTTCTCTGGAACTCCCAAATGTAAAAAAAACCCATTCCTTTCATCTAGCCTGCCATGCACTCTCCATTTGCAATCCCTCTCTTCCTTGAGCGAACATTCAGCTGTCACCCTCTTCTTGTCGTTCTTTATGTACTGAAATGTGAAACCCATTTGTACAGCATATTTCCTCAGTGATTCTCTAAATTCCGGTATTCCACCCTTAAAAATCTGCCCGGCTTCTTTATGACCTTCAGCCCAATGATCGGACAATAATGCCTTTTTAGGAAATGGGCAGAAAACGGACAACATATCGTCCTCCCCGTCCATGCCATCCCATCTCCCTGTCCCGTTGGATATTCAAATAACATCCTGTCCCGACTGCCGCTTGGTCCGCTACCGCTGCCGCGCACCTTTATCTCCACCCCGACATATTCAAGCTTCATTGCTCGTGCAAGGCTAACCATTACCTCTATGTCATCCTGACACGATATTAGGTACCTGTCATGCCCTGGTATGGAATAAAACATCTTGAACGAAACATCCCTCAACACGTCCCACCGCGACAACACATTTTGACTTGCACATCAAAAATATGCGCGTAGCCATTGACCCCCCCAGTAAATCTGCAAGATCAAAAGGATGCAACCCCATTGTGCAAGAAAAAAACAGTAGATAAACATTAATCTGTAACCGCGCTTACTAGTAAATGCGTAAACGTTAACGCAATCAAATTGACTTGTAAAAATAGGGGTTACATTAACGTTAACACTACGTTACTCTGGTCCAGCAGTTAGATTAATTGCGTAACCGTTAACACATAAACTTAAAATGCGTAATTGTGCAAAAAAAAAAACAGTCTAGATAACTTAATGCGTCACCGTTAAATGCATTACCTAAATGCGTTAACGTTAACGCAATCCAGCACTATACTGATTGCGTAAACGTTAATGCATTACTTCATGCGTTAACATTAACGTTAACGCAAAAATTTTGGGGATCAAACGAATCAGTGTAGTGCTGGATTGCGTTAACGTTAACACATTAAGTAATGCATTTAACGTTAACGCAAAAATAGCAGCTTGTTAAAAACATGTTAATGTTACCCGTTTTATTGTTTATTGAATACAAAACGAGTGCCTCTGTAGTTTGTATCATCTCAATTTTCGAAAAAAAACTGAAAAAACTGTGATTTAAATAACTTTACAGTGTACAATCATTACGTTAACGTTAACGCAAAAAAAATAGTTACAGTTAAAACATGTTTACGTTGAAAGCGTTTCGTTGAATACACCCCGATAACCGCTGTATCTTGGAGCATCTTACTTTTCAGAAAAAAGCTGAAAAACTGTGAGTTAGTTAACTTTACCATGTACACCCATTTCCTAACTGTGTTTGATTGTATCTACATTGTTCTTACGTCGTCGTACACACAAAAACCGGAAGTACGTTAACGTTAACGCATTGCTCACGTTATCTCGTAGCGTATATTCCTCACGAATGGCATTCATTCATTGCCACCCATCGAACATCCAACTTCCAAAAATGTTGTAACAACGCCGAAAAACCCGAAAAAGGGTATTAAACACCCTGACTGTGTTTGCTTATATTGACATTGTTATTACGTCGTGATGTACAAAATAAACCTCCAGTGCATTAACGTTAACGTGCTGCTCACGTTTCCTCAAGAGCGTACATCCTTCACAAATGGGCATTTGTTCATCGCCAAAACTCGAACATCCAACTTCGAAAACGTTGTAACAACTCCGGAAAACCCAAAAAACGATATTAAACGCGACTATATAACTTTTCAGTGAATACAATCGAGTAACTGACCTGTTTCGCCTTTAGACACAGTGATATAGTCGCCGTAGCGTGATATAGTCGCCGTCGCCGGCGTTTCAAAATGTTCACCTCGTACCGGTTCTGCAACGCCTACAATTTTGAATCGAATATTTTTGAAAATCCGCGCCTGTATAAGGAATGTCGTACATGTATTTGAATCAGAGTATAAAAATCTCTGTTTTGTCGCTTACCATAACCGAAACGATTCGTCCATCTGGCCCGTCGGTGTGAATAGGGGTATTATCGTCCATCGCCGTTTGCCTTGTCTTCGTCAGAGGACTGAAATCTAAACCCATCGTACGGGGTGGTCTGAGCCCTAAACGGTCTTGTGAAAAGGGTTTTACTCTAACTGATCTCTCTATAAGGGACTATTTAATAAAAAACTCATTTTAATTTTATATTTTTCTAATTATCAAAATTTCAGGGGTCAAAGTATATATTTTTAATTAAATAGCTAAATTAGAAAATGAAACTAACTAAAAAAGTAATATGTTGATTTATATTTTCCTACACATGTGAAAGGGGAGAAAGTGTAATTTTTAATTTAACAACTAAATTAACAAATTAAACAAATACGTTTTAAATTAAATAACAAAATTCAAAAATGAAACTAACTAACAATTTATTTTAAAACAATAGGTTGAAAATTTTATATTTTTCTAATTGAAAAAATTTCAGGGGCCAAAGTGTATATTTTCCTACACATGTGATGGGGGACAAAGTGTGATTTTTAATTTAACAACTAAATTAACAAATTAACCTAACCAACTAATTAAACAACTAAACCAACAAATTAAATTAACAAAACAAACAAACAAACTAATAATTTATTTTAAAATAATATATTAAAAATTTATATTTTTCTAATTGTTAAACTTTTAGGGATCAAAGTGCATATTTTTTTTAATTAAATAGCTAGAGTAAAAAATTAAACTAACTAACTAACATTTTTTTTTAAATAATATATTATTTTATATTTTCTTAAACATGTGAAAATGGTCAAAGTATAATTTTTAATTCAACAATTAAATTAACAAATTAAACTAACCAACTAACTAACAAATAACAGGTAAAAAATGTACTAATTAAATTAACAAATAAATTAAAAAAACGTTAAAAATATACTAACCTGTGAATGGAGGAGTAGAAGTCTGAATAGAAGAAATGTGAATAGAAGAGAAAATATCAAAATGAAGAGCAAATGAGAGAAGGAGCAAATGATGAAGTGTGAATTTTAATGAACTCAGGCAAGTAAAATTTATAGGTGAAATCAAAATATTATCCCGTGGGTATTCAAAATTTGAAATAAGGCTGAGGCTATTTGGTGTTATTGCAAAAGAAGAAAAGAAGGCAGCCTTTTTAGGTTGCCTTCTTTTGCAGCTTTGGCCGGTCGTTTGACCGGCCAAAGCAAACGGTGACCAGCCGGTGACGGCTGGTCCCGTTTAGTGTGATCCCGCTCTTCACAAGGGCGGGATCACATTAAAAAAAAAAAAAAAAATGATCTCAGCCTTCACAAGGGCAGGATCGCATAAAAAATAAATAAATAAAGTATGATCCCGCCCTTGTGAAGGGCGGGATCACATGAAGATTAAAAACAAAAACACTTTTTTGATCCCGGCCTTCAGAAGGGCGGGATCAAAAAATAAAAAATAAAAAAAAATGACGATCCCGTTGATCGTAACAGCGAAATGCATCCCTTCCGTAAATAAGTTAAAACTTGAATTGTTTCAGTAATTTTTTTTTAAATATTTATTACGTAAACGACTCACAAGAATAATACAATGAATAAACAAAACTCCATTGAAAACAAGAACAACAAATAAAAAAAATCTACCCAATCGCCATCATCGAAGAACTCAAGAAGCCCAGCGAGCCACTTTTAGCCGCTATTCCCGAAGAATCAACCTCGGCATCCAACACCACCACGACAAAGTAACGCGCGATGGTAGTGGTGAAGTAATTTTCCCAGTCAAGAAAAATACAGATGAGGAAGCAACATTGGGTATGACGGTAGTGGCAAACGACAAACGACAGTGATGAACAGAAATCATTCCAAATCTAAGTATATATCTAAATGGAATTAGGGTTTGAAAACATATTTCCGTCGCCTTCTTCGTTGTCGCGTCTTTATTCATATCTCAATCCCTATATCTGAATAGGAAATTAGACGAAGGCTGGACGATAAAGGCTAAATCAAACGAAGGGCATGGAGAAAATCGGACGAAGGTCGGACAAAAGTTGGACGAAGACCAAATTGAATGAAAGCCGGGTAGACAAAAAGGGATCTAGATACCGGTGGTTTGGATCTGGACAAAGGTTGGACGATTTGTGGACCACGACGATAGTAGGTCGTCGAATTTGATGAAGGTGATAGCCGAGAGAAAGAAGTGAAGGTGGTGGAGGAGAGAGACAATCAGGTGAGGTGAAAAAATGAAGAGAGAGAGAGAAATATAAGGGCTTTAGATTTCCTATATTTATATTAAGGGTATATATATCCATCCACTATTTATTTTTTTTATCAATTGTCAAGAACTATACATTAAAAATGTTTTAAAAAATGAATAAATTACAACATAATTTAAAAAATTTATTTACTAAACAAACTCTTAAATAAGGGTCAAATAATAAAAAGTTCTAACACACACACACACACACACACACACACACACACACACACACACACACACACACACACACACACATATATATATATATATATATATATATATATATATATATATATAATTGAATTATCATTTTACTCTTTACATTATTAATACGTATATCTTTTTTTTTTTTTTCAACATATTTCTCTCTTCCCTTCTCTTTCTCCTCCTATCTCAATCTTCTCTGGCAGCCCACCACACCACGACTGACAATAAAGTTTCTCTATTTTCTTTTTGTCTCCCTATCTAATATTTCCTAACCCCCTGATTTTCCATCCCCCACACCGCCGTTCATCTGAACCCACCACCACCACTATTCACCAAACCAATCTTATCTTCTCTCTTTATTTGCGGCTACAGATTCGCAGTGGTAATTAGCCACGGGGGAGAAAGAGAAAAAAAAAAGGACAAAGAAGAAGAAGAAAAAATAAAATAGAGGATAGAAAATAGAAGAATGAGGGACAAGTTGTGCGGGGATGGGGATGGGGATGGGGATGAGGAGTGGTCAGTGTTTCTTCAAAAAAACTAGTGGACATGAAGAGAAAAAGAGTAAAATTATGTTAAAATGGGTAAAATAGTAATTTAAATATGCTTTAAAATGAGAGATATATTTACCCAAAAAATGGTTGTACATGTAGAATTACTCTTTTCTTTATCTTATGAACATTGGCTAATATTGAGTTGTTTACCTGTATAATATAAATAAATAACTTTAATACGTGATAGTGGTGCATTTGTTTTTTTGTTTTTTGGTAAATGTAAATCAACTTTGTTAAGGCTGAATTTTAGAAAAGTCGACCTTAAGAAAGTTGATTCTTGCCTAATCAATATACCATTTTTTTATGAGAATCGACTCTCAGTGAACCGATTTCCAAAAAATTGGTGCATCGAGAATCGATTTTATTTTTTTGCAAAAGTCAGTGAGACGATTCTCACGGGCTTTTGTAGAAAGCCATTATTATTATTATTATTATTATTATTATTATTATTATTATTATTATTATTATTATTATTATTATTATTATTTTATTATTTATTTATTTATTTATTATTATTTTTTGTCTTTCTCCCTGTCTCTCTCACACATATACACACACACACACGCACATGAAAATTCAATACCCATCACCACAACTGTCTGAAGTCACTATCATTATCGATAGCTTCCCCCTCTTTCTATTTATTATCTCTCTCTATAATATATTCATACGTATATAAATATATTATAGAGAGAGAGAGAGAGAGAGAGAGAGAGAGAGAAAAGAGATACAAGCAAGAAATAGAGAGAGGGGTGGGGTTAACCGTAATGACGATGGCTACATCAATGGTGATAATGGTGGTAGTGGTGGTCCATTGCTCAGGGAATGGGGGTGGGGGTGGGGGGGTGGGGTGAATTTTCAAGTAAGAGAGAGAATAAGGGATAACAAGTGAGAAAAGAGGAAGATAAGAGGAAAAAGAGCATGTTCAGAGGCTTTTGCAAAAACGTAACTTGGGTATTGCGAATCGATTTTCAGAAAATCGGTTCTCCATGAACCTATTCTTATATAGAAAATATGGAAAAATGACCTGGAGCCATTTTAAAGAACAAAATACTATTTGATACCAACCATATACAATTAGACCAAATAGTCTCATTGACTTGACCTTTTAAACAAAATAATTCTATTTTTAAATTTTTTGGATTTTGCATGAAAAAAAAAATGTCCACCTTTGATTTCCAGGATTAACATGTGATTAACATTTTCTTATTAAGTTGAATTCAAATAAAACAGTTAAATAAAGATAGTGAAGATATTCCCGAAATATGTATTAAAAAAACATTCATTTACCATAATTAATTATACTAAACACTCTTTCAAGTAATCACGTAATAAATATTTTTTTTATTTACATTATAAATATACACAACCATAATCAATTGTTTTGAAGCTTCAAAATGACATCTCAATCATATCTTTTGCATCAAAGAAAGATAATCCGTGTTGAATTCAAAACGTTGAGTTATTTATAAAATTAAAAATTAGTTATCCACGGTTGTGTTGAATTCAATAATCGATGTGGAATTCAATGTAGTCAATTAAGAAAGTTTTATTATTGGGATTCGAAGCTTGTATTAAATTAAAAATACAAATTGTTACTATGTCGAGGTCAATATAGTCACTTAATTAAGAAAGTTCACTAGCATGTAATAACATGACATGCTCTAAATACTAACTAAATATGTACCAAAAATATTTTCCTCAAAAAAGATATGGCTACCAAGTATAATTGCAACCGTTTTATGTTGAATTCTAATAGGGGGTGGATTCCTTCTTGTTAACTTTCGACGTATTAAGAGGCATGAAGAATTGGCTCTACAGTTAGGCTCAATAA
Source organism: Eucommia ulmoides (assembly GCA_016647705.1). NCBI lineage: Eukaryota > Viridiplantae > Streptophyta > Magnoliopsida > Garryales > Eucommiaceae > Eucommia > Eucommia ulmoides. The sequence goes on along the minus strand of CM028327.1, from coordinate 32,555,184 downwards.
CCAAGTAATGAGATAAGTAATAAACCAATCAGTCCAATAAAACCTTGTAAAGAATAGACAAGCCCAAAGAAGATCACCTACCTGAATGACCCAAATTGACCCACTGAATGTTTGCGTTGGCCTAAAAAGTAGGAAAACCAACTGCACTTTGATGACTAACCCACGATGGCCACCTTGGACTAGTTACAACAGTTTGGTAACATAGGTGAAGTGAGAAGTTTATTACCAGCTAACTTCGGCCACGATACAAGAAACCAAGGAAATCAACCTGTAGACAAAAGTATTAATACATAAGGAAATTCTGATAGTTAACATAACAAAAACTTTCTACATTTCCAGAACATATTAATTTATTCTCACACGAGAGGTTTTTTTTGTTGACACCATACCGGTGTTATCTTAATTTTTTCAGTTGTTGCAGGTTTTATCTTGTATGGAGTAGAGTTCTTGTCTAAATCATTTGTTGTTATGTGTGGGAAACTAATATAAAACTCTTGCATACTTTATGCCACAATTTAGATCACGACAGAAAACTAGCAAAGATATGGTGAATCACGAAGTGAATGGTATCCCTCCAGAGGATCACCTAAAAGTTGAGGACTACACATCCTTAACCCAATAAGTCAGAGCACTAAGGGCGTTGGTGGAACAATTGGAGGAAACCCAGAAAAAGTAGTTAAAAGTGTTTTCGCAAAAAAATATTGTTGATGAAGAGACAAATTCTTTAGAATTACAACTAAGGCCTCTACAAGCTACTCAAGGAAGTATGAAGGACCCTCTTCATGAAAGTAAGAAGGTAGAAGAATAATCCAAATTCATTGCCATGGGAAAAGAGCCAAGGTGCAGGGACAAATGCTATAAAAGAACAATCTATGGATGACTTGGAGGTCGTCTTGGGAGCAATTGAGCCATCTTTTTACTCGTCTTTCATGAGGAACTATTTCCTCGTACATTTGACCATGCAAAGTTTTGGCATATAAGGGGAAGTTTGATTCAATAGACCATGTATGCTACTTTAGGCATATAATGGCACTCTACGGCGCATGAGATTTTACATTGTGTAGAGCCTTCACCACTACGCTCAAAGGTTCATCTTTGGATTGATTGCGTAGGCTACCACCATTCTCGATTTCATCCTTTTTAGGGCTCGAAAAGTGCTTCATCAAAAGTTTCATAACTTGCCAACTTCTAAAAAATGAGCATATTATCTTTTGACACTACGTTAGGACAAAGAAGAGACGTTGAGATAGTATATTATGTGTTTTAATGAAGATTTGACCTGCCTCAAAGATTGCGACTCTAGCCTCATCATCAATGCCTTTATCTCGGTCGTAAAGCACGGACATTTCCAAGATTCGTTGACAAAGCACACCCCTCAAAATATGACCAAAATGATAGAATGAACAAAGTCACATATGAAGTTGGAAGATGTCAAAGATTGCATGCAAAGATAGGACCCCTAACAAGGACATCTCTGGGAAGAATAAGAAAGATCATGCAAAGAACAAAGGTGAAGTTCTGATTTTATGAAGAACTGACCGAGAAACCCATAAAAAAGATCAAGTTGGCATTGGGAACCTTCCCTACTAAGACTGAGAATGCCAATCGCAAGAATCATATAGAAGATCTTGTAATTTGAAAAGGTGATCTGACCTGCCATAATCACTTCAAACCCAAACCAGAGGGATAAACAAAAGCACAAAGATCACAGACATGATACTGATGATTTTAGGGATCTAAATATGGATATTAGGAGATTAATGGAAAAAAAAAACCACTTTAGAGAATACATTCTCTAAGAGAGAAAAAAATAGGATAAGAAAGACCACAGAGCTAATGAACATGACAAGTAGAGGAGAGATGATGGCATGAGAAGGTTCCAAGGAATAATCTATATAGTCCATAATAGTGGACTAGTGACGAGAGAGTCAAACCAAACCAATAAGAGGAAGATTAGAGAAGCGGCTATGGAGCATAGCATTAGAGAGATGTTTGTTGTAGAACCATAGGTTTTGATGAGCAATTAAATATTGATATTTTTTGTGGAACTTGTTGATCCCTAGGTTTTAATGGATAATTACGTGTTGATATTTTTGGAGGAACTAATATGTTTTTGAGTGTTTAAAAAAACATAGTCCTATTTATTGAATATGTTGAAGATATCATGAAGAAAATGTCAAGGGTTAAAAAGTGAAAGTCATTGAACCAATTGATCAACTGATTGGAACTCAATCGTTCAACCGACCAAAAGAGGATCGGTTAACTGACTGGTTGCCTTGGTTTGGCCTGGTTTCTATGCTGTATCAATTGGTTAATCGACTGCGAGAGAACAGTCAACCAACTGCCAGGGATTAGTCAACCGACTGTTCCGATTGAGATTTCGAAAATCTTAGTCTCCTGGTAAAAAACTAGCCGTTTTTTATGATTCCAAGGTAGAAATTCTGGGGATTTGATCTTGTTGAAGATATGGTACACATATTTTGTATCCCTATTGATTTGGTTCGTATAATTAATTATTCTCTCAATTTAAGTCGTTAAATACTTCTTATATTTGTGATTGATAATTGAGAAATGTTTTAGGGACCTATTTGAGAGTTTTGAAAATTATTTTTAAATGAATTATCCCATAATTGAATGATTATATTATATGGGATCTATGAGTGTCTTTTACAAGCATATCTTTTGAAAAGTAGCCGTTAGATGGCTTGATATTGGTTTATATAATTAGACCTGCGGGATTAAGATTTATATAATCAAGAACATCAGTTCCTAAGGTCTTCTAAGAAAGATTTTTGTTCCTAAGCTCCTCTAAGAAAGATTTTTACTCTGAGATTTTCAAGAGATATTCTTGCTACGTTCTTGATCTAAAGCGCTGGTGATTTGGCGTCACCGACTTGTGTTATCTTGTAATTTTGTTTTTAATATTTGGTGTTATCCCGGTGAAATCTTTCCAAGCTATTATTGTTAATTGTGATTTCATATTATTATATTTACTTAATTGTTAAGATCGTTAGAAAATTATTTTCAAATCTAAAAGCCTGAAAAATATTTTTAAAATGATTTTGTGTGTTTATTTGATTACGTGCTTTAATTTGTGTTACCCACATTGTTTATTAATCAAATATTAATTTGCATCACATTGTATTTATCACGTACTAAATTTTGGGATATTAATCGAGTATAACTGTATTGAGGTGGTAGAAGCTCTTTGTGGGAAGAAATTCACAATTTTCTATATTTATGAGTTTGAGTGGATTAAACACGGTTGGGTCGGTGTCTAGTTAGGGTATCTAGGTTTCAATATTTTCCTATAAAAAAAATTAGGGTTTGATCTTTGTCCTAAGTGTATAAAGGTTATGTTATTCTTTTTTGTTGAAAAGAACTAGGTCTTGATTTTTCCTGAATTGAATTGAGTGAATTATGAAGGTTTCATCCTTACCTGTGAAAAAAGATACTTGTGAGAGTTGTGAGGTTTGATCTTTAGCCTGTAAAAAGATTAGGTTTTTATTGTTTCTGTAATAGAATTAAGTTAGTTTTTAGCTTGTTAAAAAGATAAGTTTATTCCTTAGCCTGAAAAAAAAAAAAGAAATTGTAAGGGTTTGGTTCCTAACTGGTAACGAAATTTGGGTTTAGAGGTTGCAAATATCCATTGTGCTCGAGGGACGAGGGACTGGATTAGAAAATGCTAGCTTACTAAACCAAGATATATCTTGGTGTGCTGCATTCATTATTTTTATTATATTGTGTTTGGGTGTGTACCTAAATTTAAACACTTATCCGCTGCATAACGAAGATAATAACTAATTTAGAAAAAATTAATTATTTGATAATTAAGTGTTGAAATATTTAATTGTTTAAATTTTTATAGCTACCTAATTCACCTCCCTCGTTGATAGCTCACTGGGCCAACAATTGGTATCAGGGCTGATTTAGCTCAATTAGCTTAAAACACTAGCTAACGAAGATCACATGGTGCACCCGATAGGCACACTAGGTGAGGGGTAGTCTATGCACTGACCACCTTTATTTGTAGGTGAAAATTATTCATCTGGAAGGATAGAATGATTGTCTTTCTTCAAGCCACCAATTATGATGTGTGGCTAGCTATTGAGGGCGATCTATTCTTTTTTTTTTTTATGGAAAATAGAGTAACTAAGAAGAAAGAGCAGTTGACCACTTTTGATAAGCAAATTATTTCTATTAATTCTCAAGCTATTAATATTTTGTTTTGTTCTTTAGATGCTAACGAATATATCAGTGTGTCAAGTTGTGGACCAACGAAAGAAATGTGGGACAAGTTACAAATCACTCACAAAGGGACAAATTAACTGAAACAATCTAAGATCAATTCTTTAGTTCGTCAATTCAAACTATTCAGAATGGGTGATGCTGAATCGAATCAAAAGATGTACACAAGATTCAACATTATCTGCAACAACCTTAGTCAACTCGGAAAGCCCAAAAAGATTATAAGATTATTGACTAAAGTCTGGGAGCCAAAAGTAACTGTAGTAGAGGAAGCTAAGGATCTTACAATCTATGCTATTGATGAGCTCGTCGGCAACCTAATGACACTCGAGGCAACTATACAAGGATATGAGGACGAAACGGGAAATATCAAAACGAAGTCCTTGGTATTGAAAGTTCAAAAACAATGAGGAAGAGGATGATAGTGATGATATCAGTCTCGATAGCGAGCAAGAAAATGATGTAGCACTTATCACAAAGAATTTTAGAAAAATGACTTGACGAACATTCTGGGGAAAGAACATTTTCAACATGAACAATGTGGAATGCTTCAATTGTAGCAAGATTGGACACTTCCAATCTAAATGTCCCGAGCCAAAGAAAGAGAAAGAGAAAAAAGAAGGGAGAAGAAGAAGGTAAAGAAAAGTAAGAAGAAATCAATCAAAACCACCTGGGATGACTCTGAGTCATGTAGCTTGAAAAAATCGGACAGTGATGGTTCATCCATGCTTGCTTTGATGGCCACTGGAGATGAGGTACCAAAATGTTCTAGTTTTTATCCTTTAGATTTTGATGATTTATTAAATGTTTATATAAAACTAACACATGATTATAAAAATAAGTGTTCGCAAATTAATGCCCTATAAAGTACAATTAACAAACTTAACAAGCAAGTGTTGAAATTTGAATATGAAAAAATTGAATTGAAATCTAAGATATCAGATTTATATTTGATAGTTCTCAAATTCATTGGTGGTGAAAATAATTTAAAAATGTTTTTGGGTAGTTCACGAGGTATCTTTGATAAAGTTGATATAGGGTTTTAGAAAAATCTTAAACAAAAGAAATTTTATAAATTCTTGTATGAAACTAGGAATCTTGTTAGATGTTTTAAATGTAATGTTGTGGGGACATACTATTAGTGGATGTTTTTTCTAAATTATCTAAATGCAGACAAGTTTGGGTTTCCAAAGGAACTAAAATTATCCTGACTAACAAAATCGGACCTACGTAGATTGCGTACCACTTAGGAACTATTTGAGGTTCTCCTTATGGCTTACTCTGAAAGCATTAATAGGCAAGGACAAATAGTTTTTGGACAGTGGTTGTTCTTGGCACATGACGGGAGATAAATCTAAATTTATGTCTTTGACACCTAAAGATAGATGTCATATGACATTTGGAGACAACGCAAAAAGTAAAATTATCGGTATTGGTAATATCAGTAATGGGTCTACAACTATTAAAGATGTTATCCTCGTAGATGGTTTTAAACATAACCTGCTTAGTATTAGTTAATTATGTGATAAAGGTTATAATGTTGTTTTTGATCATAATAGATGCATAATTAAGAATGGGCATGATAGTGGCATCTTACTTGTTGCATCACATTTTGAGAATGTTTATACATGTTCATTTGATGATTTTTCTTCTCAAAATTTATCATGTTTAAATGCTTTGTTTGAAAATAGTTGGTTATGGTATAGAAGACTTGGGCATGCTAGTATGAAATTATTGTCTAATTTATCTAAGAAAAGTCTTATACATGGTTTGCTTGTATTGAAATATGTGAAAGATAAAGTATGTGATGCATGTCAATTAAATAAGTAGTCTAGATCATTATTTAAGAAGAAGTTGCACACATCCATGTCTAGATGTCTTGAAATGTTGCATCTTGATTTATTTGGTCCAAATGTCATTGCTAGATTATGAGGTAAATTTTATGCATTTATAATTGTGGATGATTTTTCTAGATATACATGGGTGTTCTTCCTTGCTAAAAAGAGTAAAGTTGCTTATATCTTTTCTAAGTTTTGTAAATGTGCTCAAAATGAGAAGCAATGTAGCATTATTAATATCCGTAGTGATAGAGGCAGAGAGCTCAAAAACTATAAGGTAATTAGTTATTGTGATGAACACAAGTATACTCATAATGTTTCTACATCAAGATCACCACAACAAAATGGTGTTGTGGAGAGGAATAATTGGACGCTTCAGGAAATGGCCAGAATAATGCTAAATGAGATTCATCGACCTAAATATTTCTAGGCCAAAATAGTAAGCACAACTTGCCATGTGGTAAATAGGGTATCTATTCGAAGAGATTTTAATAAAATCCCTTATGAAATTTGGAATGGTAAGATTCCAAATATATCATATTTCAAAGTTTTTTATTGCAAATATTTTATCCTGAATGGTAAAGATAATTTGGGTAAATTTGATGCTAAATCTGATTATGAAATTTTTTTTGGGTATGCTACTAACAGTATAGCGTATAGAGATTATAATAAACGTACATTAGTGGTAGAAGAATCTATGTATGTCGTATTTGAGGAATCTGATCTACTTGTGTCGAGAAAGGGTTTGGATGATAATGATGCAGATACACAAAATAACCAAAACCAAGGAGACGATACGATAGAGGAACCATAAAAAGAGGAATTAAAAGGAGAGGAATCGACTTTACCACGAGCCATAAAGACAATGCTGGGGCATTCGATAAAAGAAATTATTGGTAATTTCGAAAGATGTGTAAGTACACGTTCCTCCCTTAGAGATATAATAAATCTTTCTTTTTTATCTCAAATTAAGCCTAAGAATGTGAATGAGGCGTTAACTGATGAATCTTGAATCTCCACGATGCAAGAAGAATTAGTTCAATTTGAACGTAATAAAGTGTGGTCTCTAGTTCCTAGACTGGATTTTTATCTTGTAATTAGTATTAAATGAGTTTTTCGTAATAAAAATGATGAAACTGGTATGGTAATTAGAAATAAAGTAAGATTAGTAATACTGGGCTATAATAAAGAAGAAAGAATGGATTATGATGATACTTATGTGCCTGTGACTAGATTAGAAGCAATTAGAATGTTACTTGCCTTTGCATATTTACAAAATTTTAAATTATATCAAATGAATGTAAAGAGTATATTTTTGAATGGCTTTCTAGTAGAAAAAGCTTATGTCGAACAACCATTAGGATTTGAGAGTGATAAACTTCCCGATCATGTGTTTAAACTTCTAAAGACTTTGTAAGGGCTTAAACAAGTTCCGAGAGCATGGTATGAGAGACTTAGCTGATATTTGATTGAAAATAGTTTTTGATGAGGTCTTAGTGATATAACAGTATTTATCAAGCAAACTGATTCTGATATCATATTAGTACATATTTATGTTGATGATATTATTTTCGGTTCTACAAATGATATTTTGGCCAAGAGTTTGCCAAAATAATACAGGTCGAATTTGAAATGAGTATGATAGGGGAGTTAACCTTATTTCTTGAGTTGTAAATCAAGCAAACCAAAGAAGGGATTTTCATTAATCAAGCCAAGTATACCAAAGAGTTATTGAAAAAGTATGGCTTGAATGACTCTAAAGAGTATAAAACTCCTATGGCAACAGCTATGATTAACCAATCGGTCAATCGATTGGAGGCAGTCGATTAATCGACTGGCCTGTAAGTTCAGGTTGTTTTTTAGCTCTGGACTAGTCGGTCAACCGACTGTGTTGTTTAGGTTTTGGGTGACTTGGTCTCTTGGTAAAAACCTATCCGTTTTTTAGGATTCCAATGGAGAGATTTGGGGGATTTGAACTTAATTAATATATGGTCTACCTATTCTATTATCCTTATTGATTTAGCCTATAAACTTTGAAATTCTCCTAATTTAAATATATTAATACTTCCTATCTTTATGGTTTTAAATTGAGATAGTTTTGTGGACTTATTTGAGAGAATTGAAAGATATTTTAATGAGGAATACACCGAAAATGAAAGGTAATGTTATATAGGATCTAATTGTGTTATTTATTAGCACAGTATTCAAAAACTAGTCGTTGGAGGTTTAGTTCTAAGTTTATTTAAAGAAACCTATGAGAATGATTTAAAACATATCAAGAACATCAGCTTTGAGCTATTCTTAGAGTGATATTTATGTTGTGATTTTCGTGAGGGATTTTATAAGTTCTTAATCTAAAGTGCTTATTATTTGGCGTCACCAATTTGAGTTTCAATTGCGATACCATCATTGTCATTGGTGTTTTCCCGGTAAGATCTATCCAAGTTTTATTGTTTACTTTGAAGTCATATTTTTATTGATTGTTTGGTATATGGTTGATTAGAAAATCGTTTTAAACTTAAGTGCATGAAAATCTTTTTAAACAAATTTTGTTTGATTATCTGATTACGTGCTTAAATTGTGCTACCTACTTTGTTATTTGATCAGATTTTATTTACCCCATATTGTATCTATCACATAGTAATTATTCAAGACATTAACGGAGTATATTTATATTGAGGTGGTAGAAACTCATTATGAGAAAAAAACTTACATTTTTTGTATTTGTGAGTTTGAGCGGATTAGACATGTTTGGGACGATGTTGAATCAAAGTTACTAGGTTTCGATCTTTTTCTGGTGAAAAAGATTAGGGTTTGATCTTTGTCCTGCAAAAAAGTTAGGTTATTCTTTTTCCTTGAAAAGAATTAGATTTTGGTTCTCCTTGTAAAAGAATTGAATGATTGTAAAAGTGTGAGGGAGTGGTAGGTTTGATCTTTAGCGTGTTAAAAATATTAGGTTTTTATTTTTTCGGTAATAGAATTAGGTTAGTCTTGAGCCTGGTAAAAAGATTAGGTTATTCCTAAGCCTGAGAAAATGATATTTGTAAAGGTTCTTCTTGAGTCTGGAAAAAAGATAATTGTAAAGGTTGATTTTGAGCTTGGAAAAAGAATCGTGAGTTGTAAGGGTTTGGTTCCTACCTTGTAAAGGAATCAAGGGTTCAATGGGTTACAAATCTCCGTAGAGCTCGGGGGACAGAAGTAGGTAAGAGTAACTTACAAACCTGGATATATTGTTGTGTCCTGGATTGTTTATTTGTTTGGGTGTGCACTTAGTATTAAACACGTGTTCGCTGCGTATCACGATAGTAATCTATTTAGGGAAATTGGTTATTTGTGTTTAATTGATTTCAATTGTTTAAATTTTCGTAATTACCCAATTCACACCCTCTTGGGTAGCTATTTGGGCCAACATTTGCAGTGGACCCTAGCGCATACCCACCTTTATCCTTTAACCACAACGAATTCAGAGGAATATCACACTTACAAGAGGATGCCCTCATATCACCTTATGGATTTCCAGCTTCTAGGTTAGACGAATACTAATTGATACTGGAAGCTCAACCAATATTAATTATTTTTGAAGAGACCCTAAAGTAGATGGGAGTTCTTGGATCGAACATTAGTGAGACTCAGATCATCATGGTGGGGTTTAATAGAGATATGAGCTCCCCTAAAGTAAAAATCATGATATCAATCATTGTTGGCAAGAACAAGAATGGAGTTATCAAAGCGACAAAATTCATGGTAATGACCTCATCTACCTACAATACAACTTTGGGTTGAGCATGGCTACATTACATGAGGGTCGTCACATCGACGTTACACCAATGCATCAAGTACCCCGATCCAGTGGGAATTTTGGTCATCCAAGGTGATCAGGTAGCCTCACGAGAATGTCTTGTGGTGGTAATGAAGGGAAAACGGAAGACACAATAACAAGTACAGAAGGGGCAAGCTGAAATACCTACCATTGATAAAATTGAAGAGAAAGATGATTTTTGGGCACACTTGTGTGTGCTCTAGCTCACTAAACAAGTCAAATAACTTTGCTTCATTGAGGGATAGAAGAATCTGCAAATTGGGTCGGCTTCAAGTACATTTAACAAACAATAGCTCGCTAGTTTACTTAAAGAGTATTTGGACGTATTTGCTTGGGTTGCTCAAGATATGAAGGGTATTGAAACCAACATTGTAATGTATCATTTGTATATTTCTATATCATACAAATAGTGCGACATAAGATGCGAGTTTTTAGTATTGAGAAAAAATGGTCATAGAAGTTGAGGTTAGGAGTATCCTTCACATTGGACACATTTCAGAAGTTACTTATCCCAGATGGTTGACCAATCTTGTATTAGTTAAGAAGAAAAATGGAAAATGTAGGATGTGCGTAGAATTCACTAACCTTAACCAAACATGCCTCAAGGACTGATATCTGCTGTTGAGGATAAATCAAATGGTGGATGCAACATCAAGATACAAACTTCTCAGCTTAATGGATGCCAACGCAAGGTGTAACTAGATTAGGATAGAGCCCCAGGATGAAGAAGGGACGACATTTATTACTCTAAGAATCACCAATTACTACAAAGTAATGCCATTTAGATTATGAAACACTGGGGTGGCATATCAACGCTAGGTCAATCAGATGTTTCTAGAACATATAAGAACAATAATAGAGGTATACATTGACGACATATGGATAAAGAGCTCCATGATGAATAATCATCTGACCTAATTGAAAAAGACCTTAGGCATACTCTAGAAATTCAACATGAAGCTTAACTAGAAGAAACACACTTCTGGAGTTACCTCAGGAAAGTTCATCGACTTTGTACTGGAATACAGTTGATTCGGGGTAGAAGCAATCAAGAACATAAACTTCCCTACCACTATCAGGGAAAGTCCTCACTAGAAGACTGGCTGCATTAAATAGGTTAATTTTTAAATTTACTGATAGATGTGCTCAATTATTAAATTTTTTAAAAGAAAATAAGATTTTCATGTAGACACCGAATTGTGAGAATACTTTCCAATCCATTAAAGAATATATAAGATCAATAGAGACACTAGCCAAGGCATCTCCTGGGGATGAGCCCTTCCTATACCTGGAAGTATCATCCAATATGGTTAGTGTGACATTGATAAAGGAGGATTAGAGGATTCACGTGATAGTCTTCTATGTCAACAAGTCACTAGTACCAAAGAAAAATAGGTACATCATTTTTTGGAGAAGTTAGCCCTTGAGCTGGTCACTTCGGCACATAAACTAAGGTCGTATTTTCAAGCACATGTGATCAACATAATGACATCATACCTACAACTAGCGATTATGCACAGACCGAATGCTTTATGAAGGTTGATAAAATAGGCATTAGAAGTTGGAGAGTTCTTCATCAAATATCAACTTCGATTAGTAATCAAGGGATAAACAATTGCTTACTTCATCGTAAAGCTAACGACTGGAGTTGATGGAACCATGAGGAAGGGGTATTAGCTAACCAAACTTAATAACTTTGGAATGCTTGGGTAGACAGAGCAGCTAATGCTAAAGGTTATGGAGCTGGAATGGTATTGGAAATGCCAGAAGGAGACTAAATTGTGCGCGTGGTACAATTTGATTTTAAAACATCCAACAACAAGATAGAGTACGAAGCAATCCTGCTAGGTCTGAATCTTGCAAAAATTATGGGTGTGTAGGACATCTTAATCAAATTAGATTTAGAGCTTATGGTTAATTAAATGAATAGGACATTTACAATCAACAAGGAACGCCTTTGTCTTTATGTGTAGAAAGCTCATGTTGTCAATTAATAGATATGGGTTGAAAGCAGTCCTAAGAAAGGAAAACGAAAGAGCTAACTTTATATCTGTACTGGCATCATCGATTGATTCAGACCCTAGCTTGGAGGTTGTTGGATTTCAAAAATTCCCTTCCATAACATCTTTGACTAATCTGTGCTTTGATAAAAAAAAAAAAAAAAAAAAAAAAAAAAAAAAAAAAAAAAAAAAGCCATTGTATATAATATCATTCGCCTAAACAATATTTCTATGCTTGGGTCTGATGAAGACAATATATTTGCTTTAGGAGATCCACGAAAGAGTATGTGAAAACTTAGCAGCGCGTAAATACGTCGCTACTTTCACTCGTAAGTGTACGAGGTCAAGTTTTAGTATAGATTGGGTGAGTAGGGGTATCGTGTCCACAGGGATTGGTTGTTGTCATTATTGAATACCACAATTATCAGAATTTAATTTTATCTAGGCGAAAAAGAATGTGTAAAATTAATATAAACTAAACTAATAATACCTAATTTAATCTATGCTAATAAAATGAAATGTTTTCGGGAAACGAATTATTTAGGGATTAACTTTGTTTACAAATATGCGTTCAATCTCATTTGACTTACGTTTATGGTGTTCAACCTATTTGACAATCTCTATATCATAAACTCGCTCGCTCCCTCTCCTGAGCGTAAAGCAAGCAAATATGTGATTTTGCGTTGACGCCGAAGTCCCCCTCGAACGCCTTTTCTAACACATAATCACATGCGTCTCGCCCCAACATCATGGATTGCACACTTTCTAATGCTCTCCCGGGTCGATTGTCATGTTGTGTTTAAACCCTAATCCGAATCCGAGGTTACCTTTCCCGAGTGTCAAACCCCATATTCTCAATATATCTAAACAAGCATATATGCATAGAAACATGGAAAACACAATCAAACGTCGAATAACAACCATTAAAAAAACACCGAAATCAAAATAATCACATATTCATAAATATATTGTTAATCCCTAAACAATCCACATTTAGCTAATGACCATAACCGTATTTATAATAAAGAACAAGCTAAACATGCTCACAACTACCAAAGTTAAAGAAATAAAAGAAGAAATGAAAGTTGATATCCGAAGATTACACCGTCGAATGATCGCTTCCTTCTTCAACTTCTCCTCTTTCGGATTGTGAGCTCTCCCTCCAAAACACTCAAAAATATAACCAAAATGGCTTTCCTAAGTGTTCTAGCCAAAAAAATGGAGAGGGGAGGAGGGATAAGGGCCAAAAAATATCCTAAAATATCTAAAAAAATACTTTATAGGTGTAGGGTGACCGCCTAGGCAGTGGAACAACAGTGAGTTTATGCTTGATTCTGCACTTTTACCTCCTAGGCGGTGACACACTTTCTTGTTTTGGCTGTAACTTCTTTGTCCGAACTCCGATTGAGGTAATTCAAAAACCAATGGAAATATAAGAGAAATATATACAACTTAAAAGTTTTGAGGTTTTCCAAAATCAGATTTCATCATAGTCAAAAATAGCCTTGAAGTTACAGCACCTGTACTAGCTTTGCACATTTCCACCAGTTTTCCACCGTTCTTGATCCGATTTGATTGTTTTTGATCTGTTTACATACCTTTTCACCTCAAACACCTAATTTAGACAAAAACACATAAAAAATATTAAAACATACTAAACATACTCGAAAACTAACAACGTTTTGATTGGAAATAGATAGGTAATTTACACCTATCAAATACCCCTAAACTCGAAATTTTGCTAGTCCTCAAGCAAAACACCCATGAAATAAAAGAAAATATAACAACTAAAAGCTAAAAATGAAAAACACGAAAAACAAATATGTGCAAGTTTTGAGTATTATCTATCGGCCAAATGAAATATCCCTCATCGGCTCCCAATCCCATTGAGTTCAGGCATAAAGCACACCATGTAATGTTATAGAATTTCAACATTTATAATAGTAAATGCCATTATAGATGCTGCTAAAGAGTGTGTGTGTGTTTAAAACTCAAATGTATAAGTGTCCGTTAATCGGATTAGCTTATCCACCATATAAACGCATGATAGAAAAAACTCGAAGGTATAGGGAATTCATAGGATTGACCCAAGATCTATTCTCCACTAATGTAGGCTTGGAAGTTCAAAAATATCAATAGGTCTTGGTTCAGTTAAGAATAAATGGCCAAGGGTAATTTTGAAAGAGAAAACGGGTTAACATCGTTAACTTGACGTTACCCAAGACACATCGCTTGACACTCTCACACTCAAAATCCCATAGATAAATTTGAAACAACCCTGAACATATATTAAGAACGACATACTCACTTGTTTAAAAAAAACAAAAATAAAAACCGTATTTACATTTGATTTTTTTTTCTTTTCTTTTTTTTCAACTAACATACTCCCAAACTTATTTGATTTTTACAATTGAAGGGGTGTGTGAAATACAAACAAAAAATGACAAGTGAGTACTCGAATACCGAACCAATTAATAGTTCGTCCAAAACCCAATTGCTCACATCAAGTAGCATTTGCAATCTACTACCTTGATTCTCTCAGATTGTGCCTTCAGTTTAGCGATGTAGGTTTGGAAAGAAGTTTTATCGGTCAAATGGTATTTGTTAAGTGTTCAGAATTGAAACAGTGTTTAGGCTTCGACAGGGTAACGAGGGATAATAATATATCAGGGTAAGCTTAAAAGGCTCAAGCGAGAAAATGAATGCCTAAATCATATCTTCCGAACTACCTCGTCTAGGATTTCGCCTTGAATTTTCCTCGAATCAAGTTTTAGAAACCCTAATGTCATGAATTTAGGTGATAAATAATCTTTTTCAAATCAATGAAATGGTTATATAATGAGTTTTCGTGCTCGTGCAAGTAAGATCTATAATAACTATTACTAAAACATAACGTTGAGCACACAGAACATACATGTATGAGTTTTATGCTCGACCTCAAGAAACAACCAGGGGACAGAATCATCATCGGGTAATGGCCCAGATGACGTCAAAACTCAGCACATAACACAACAACTATCCTAAACAGACATGCACCCGTAGAAACAATAAAACATAATAACTAAAACATATACTAAAAACATACTATACATCACACCCAACTCAAACAGGAAATGCCCATAATAACCTAGTCAGCGATCCCAATGACATGATAAAGCATTATAATGAAGACTAGGGTTTAGAACACGTACCTGGGAGGCGAGAGACTCTCGCCTCCGAATCAAATCGGTTATGACGGATCTAACTTATTCTTTTCCTTGGGTTGCCTCCCAAGAAGCGCTTGGTTTATGGTCGTTAGCCTGACACACCGAAGTGCTTGTTAAAGAGCGGATTTCACCCGTAGTACGTGTTAAATAACACTACAAACGGGTCTTGGTTATCAACGCCCTCAAGCTTTGCGAGATAAGGCTCTATTCGGCTCAATCTTCTAACAGGATGCTCCACCGACTCATGTACTTGGTGGGCATGGAAGAACGTTGCTAATGGTGGTGAGGGACAAGTAAGCGACATTGGATCCTCATAAATATGATCGTCTGAGATCGATAGCGGCATCACTAATTGGATCTCAAATGGTGACGAATCATAATCGTCGATCCAGGCTTGGGTTCCCGTCTCATTCGGATAAGCATAGTTGAACGCTCCCAAGCTCTTCCTGCTTGTCTCCGGATCCTCACGATGGCTTTCACTGAATGTGGCTTGTGAATCTCTGGGAGCCATCGCGTCTGACTCGACCTCAATCAAGCAGATTAGCTGACCGATTTGTGTTTGAAGAGACGTTACGGTCGCACCGATTTTAGTGCAAATCGTCTCAATGTTGTCGAGACAATCCTCGTGCCCATTTAGCCGGTCATTCGTCTCCCTCCAAAATGTCTGAGTTTTCCCAATAAAATTAGCGAGTATTTCCTCCAGGCCAGGGGAAGACTCAACGAATTAGTCCGGGGTGTCAATCCATGGCACCGTAGAATTAAAACTCTAATAATCAAAGGTCTCCATATCCTCCAACATCCAATGGGCTTTGTCCGCCGTTAGTTGGTCGAAAGATGTGGTACCGTTTCCTCTTTCAACCCACATTTTGGTTGAAGCTTGTAACCTATCGAGGAAGTTCAGTAGTTGACACTCCCTCAGGAATCCGTGATTTGGAAACCGGAGTAGAAAATCCTTGTATCGATTCCAAGCACTATAAAATGGCTCAGAATCCCGTTGAAAGAATCGCAAAAGCACTTATCGATCTAGCATCTTCAAGCATCCTCCAGGAAAAGAAAAACAAAAACTACCAAACAAAAAAGTTATAAACAAAATAAATGCCTAAAGTAAAATTCAGTCATTTACTCATAATATTAATAATAACCAAATCCACCAATCCCTGGCAACGGTGCCAAAACTTGGCAGCGCGTAAATACGTCGCTACTTTCACTCACAAGTGTACGAGGTCAAGTTTTAGTATAGATTGGGAGAGTAGGGGTATCGTGTCCACATGGATTGGTTGTTGTCACTATCGAATACCACAATTATCATAACCTAATTTTATCTAGGAGAAAAAGAATGTGTAAAATTAATATAAACTAAACAAATAATACCTAATTGAATCTATACTAACAAAATGAGATGTTTTTGGGAAAAGAATTTTCTAGGGATTAACTTTGTTTACAAATATGTGTTCGATCTTATTTGACTTACGTTTACGATGTTCAACCTATTTGACAATCTCTGTATCGTAAACTCGCTCGTTCCCTCTCCCGAGTGTAAAGTGAGCGAATATGTGATTTCGCGTTGACGCTGAAGTCCCCCTTGAACTCCTTTTCTAACACATAATCACATGCGTCTTGCCCCAACGTCATGGATTGCACACTTTCTAACGCCCTCCCGGGTCGTTAGATCGTCGTGTTGTGTTTAAACTCTAGTCCGAATCTGGGGTTCCCTCTCCCAAGTGTCAAACCCTGTATTCTTAATATATATAAACAAGCATATATGAATAGAAATATGGGAAACACAATCAAATGTCGAAGAACAACCATTAACAAAACACCGAAATCAAAATAATCACATATTCATAAATATATTGTTAATCTCTAAACAATTCACGTTTAGCTAACGGCCATAACCGTATTTATAATAAAGAACAAGATAAACATGCTCACAACTACCAAAGTTAAAGAAATAAAAGAATAAATGAAAGAATTAGCTTATATTCGAAGATTACACCATTGAACAATCGCTTCCTTCTTCAACATCTCCTCATTCGGATTGTGAGCTCTCCTTCCAAAACACTCAAAAATATGCCCAAAATGGCTTTCCTAAGTGTTATAGTTGAAAAATGGAGAGGGGATAAGGGATAAGGTCCAACAAATATTCTAAAATATCTAAAAACCACTTTACAGGTGTAGGGTGACCGCCTAGGCGGTGACACACTTTCTTGTTTTGGCTATAACTTCTTCGTCCGAACTCCGATTAAGGTGATTTAAAAACCAATGGAAATATAAGATAAATATATACAACTTCCAAGTTTTACATTTTTCCAAAATCGGATTTTGATCATAGTCAAAAATAACCTTGAAGTCATAGCACCTGTACCGGCTTCGCACATTTTCACCATTTTTCCATCGTTCTTGATCCGATTTGATCTTTTTTATCTGTTTACATACCTTTTCACCTAAAACACCTAATTTAGACAAAAATACGTAAAACAATATTAAAACATACTAAATATACTCGAAAACTAACAACGTTCGGATTGGAAATAGATAGGTAATTTACACCTATCAAAACTACCAAGGAGGACACACATTGGCTCATAAAGCTCTTATAATAGGGTACTATTGGCCGATAATGAGGACAGAGGCACTAGAATACGTCCAACTATGAGACAAATGTCAAAGTTTTTTTTAGAGATATAAGGTTACTAGCTCAACCTCAAACTGCCATACTGAACCCATCGTCTTTCGCTTAATGGGAGTATGGATATATTAGGTTTATTCACTCTGTCCCCTGGGAACAAAAGGTATGTCTTAGTTGTCATAAATTACTTTACTAAATGGGTTGAAGCAGATGGTTATGTCACAATTAGGGAAAATGAGGTGAGAAATTTTCTTTGGAAAAATATTATTTATCCTTTTGGCATTCATTCCGTACTGATCTCTAGCACCAATACACTATTCCTTAGAGGAAAGGTTGGATGAATGTACAACGAACACAAAATTCAAAACTGAACATCCATCCTAGTTCATCTACAAGCAAATAGCCAAGCCAAGGTAATGAATAGATAGGTTAAGGATACGCTAAAGGAAAGGCTTGACAATACGAAAGAAAAACGATTGGAACAACTTCCCAGGATTTTGTGGTCATACTGAACCACCCCAAGAGTCCCAATAGGGAAAATATTATTTTTGTTTACCTTCTGAACTGAATTAATGGTTTCTGTCGATATAGGCTTACCTACCCGACAATCCGAAAATATCGATCTTTTGACCAACGAGCTGACCCTTCACGAAGAACTGAATCTGGTTAAAGAACTAAGGGAAAGAACAGAGTTATGAATGGAGACATACAAGTCAAAGACCGTTAATAATTTCCACCTAACAGTTCGGACCGTACTTCAAAATTTGTGACTTGGGTCTCTAACGTGTTATGCTACACCGACCTGAAGCCCAACTTGGAAAGTTGGATTGAAATTGAGAAGGCCCATGTTTGATCGTCAGAGTAAACCAAAATGGAACATACTAGCTGGAAGACTTGGAAGGCTCACCAATTCTGAGGCCCTAAAATATTAAACATTTGATGAATTACTTTGCTTAGATAATTCGTTTTAGTCTTAGTTTTTTTTTCCATTTTGTATTTTCACTTTGACTATTTCAATTATTGATATTTCTAAATTAACTCACATATTTCATCTATTCTTATCATTACAAAGATAGAACTATTTATTAAAACAATTCAACACTACCTATCAAGGCTAAAACGATTCAGTGAAATAGTTTGCCAACAAACGATAAAACTGTTCATTAAAACAGTTTAGTAGTACCTATCTAAGGGTAAACCTACCAAAGCTAAAGTTGTTTAGTAAAACGGTTCGCCAACAAAGGATGAAACTATTTATTAAAAACAGTTCGATAGTACCTATTAAAGGATAAACCTACTAAATCTAAAATTGTCTGTCAAAACATTTAATTAGTTCCAACAAAAGAGTAAACCTACTAAAACTACAAAAAAAAATTCATCAAGAAATTTCAATAGTGCTTATAAATAATGGATAAACTTACTAACCCAAAAACTATTCATTTAAAGGTTCTACAATTTTTGCCCAAAGATAAATCGCATGACGGTTTATCGGTTCCAACAACAATTTCACACGATAAAGAACTGACTTATCCGTTTAACAAAAACATGTGAGAAATTGAAGGTTTGTGATCCCCTAAAAAATACGTAGAATCGATTGATAAAACGCTATCGATGTGGTTAGGGTTTTCTGGAGCCAAATCGCTCGATGGACCAATGTCAACCATACTACTGTCAAAACTACTGATAGGAGCAATTTCCATTGGAGGTGCATGAACTTGGGAAATGTTAATCTTCTAAAAGAATAACCTAAAAAAAAAAGAATAAAGTGAGAATGCAAGAAGAAAGATGAGAAAACTTACTAAGGTTTTCTTTTAAGATTTATTTGGTGACTATTCACCTTACTCTTCAAAATTAGTCACAAAGTCATTGGGAAAAATGAAATGGGTGAGATTCCTGCCCATTAAATCTCAAGAATTGGGCTCAACAGCCATGTAATAAGATAACCGATAATTAATCGACCCAATGAACCTCATAACGAATAGTCAAGCCCAAAGAAGCTCATCTACCTAAATGGCCCAAACTGGTCCATTGAATGTATGGGTTGCCCTAGAAAGTAGGAAAACCAATTTCACCTTGATGACCAACCCACGATAGCCACCTGAGCCAGTTACAATAGTTGTGTAATATGGGTGAAGTGCGAAGTTTATTACCAACTAACTTCAGCACAGTCAACAAGTAAACAGAGGTATAAATACAGAAGGAACCTCCGATGATTGATAACAAAAAGTTTTACATTTCTAGAACATATCAACTTATTCTCATATGGAGGTTATTTGGTTAACACCATACCAGTTTCATCTTAAGTCTTTAAGTTGTTGAAGGTTTTAGCTTGTTATGAATGGAGTTTTTGTCTAAATCATTTGGCGTCGTGTGTGAGAAACTAACAAAAAACTCTTTCATATTTCAAGATCTACTATCCCACTAATCCACATGATTACATTTCCATATTGTGCTTATTTACCTTACTTGTCTATCTCTCAAACTCAAAACTCTAACCCAAGACGCAGAGAAAATCGCAATACCCAGTTTCTCACTCTATGGCAAAATCCAAAGAGTATTACAAATTCATAAAGAAACATAAACTTAGGTTATAGTGTGAACATTCACATTGAAAAAAAAACTAAAAAAATTGTATATTTTGAATATTTAAACATTCACATATGTGTCTTTCTATTGCTAATAATTCAAACTATTAAACTTTGAATATCATTATTATTATAAATGTGAAGACACCCATTGTTAATGATACATAGATATGTGAAGCTTCATATAAGTTTCTTTTAAAATGAAGGGGAAAAAAAAAAAAAATATTGTATCCATGGATTTTATAAAACACATGTACTATTCAAATATGGAAACTAATATAAAAATTTGAAGAAGTCGCGATGTAAAACCAAAAAAAAAAAAAAGAAAAAAAAAAAAAAAAAAAAAAAAAAAAAAAAGATCCACGCCATGTGAAGCAAGACTCTAATGAAATTTAATAAGATGATTATATATGACCAACCTGCAATTTTTGTGCAAGTTCGAAAATTTTCACAGTCGTCTTCTGTAACCAGAAAATTGGGAACATGAGACGGAATGTGAGATTCAAAAATTGCATGCATAAAATGAAAAAGAAAAAATTAATGAAAAATAACTTACTTTAACCAACATTTCTATAAAAATTTACCAACATTTCTATTGATAACTTTTACGATTTTCTTAGGGACAATATTGTTTGATCTTTGAAGTTAATTAAATGACGAGGATTCAACATCAAACACTGTTTACAAAGAGATATTTTTAAAAGATGTCTCTTATTATGGTTTATTTTATATAGAAATTCTTAATATAGATTCAAACAATAAATATCTTAGAAATATATTAAATTATGTATTTTTTTAATTCATATACTTTTATTGTATTGTTGTTCAATATGTTAGAATTCTCATTCTATATTATCTTCATTTGCCATGAGGGAATTATTATTATTATTTGGTTTGTATTTTAAAGCGTCCCCACATCCCAATCAAAATAAAATACAATAATTATATAAAAAAAAGGGAAAATTATCGATTACTCGCAAAAAAAGGAACTATTTTCCGCCTATTCCTATCGTCTGTTTCTTGGACCGATTACTCCCATCGACGCCTATTTCTTGCACCGATTACTCCCATCATCGGTAAACCTTACACCGAAAACTCCCGTTTTAAAAAACGGCGAGGGAGGAGTTTACCGAAATGCTCTCCCGTGATTCGCGTCTTCCTTCCGAAGCGCCAATTAATATGCAGACACGTCTTCGTCTTCGATTGGGTTGTACTCGTGGTAACCGCTCGTTTTGCCAGCTTCGTAGACTCAGATTGAGAAATGCGAAGGTGATTGCAAATCGAATTGAGATTTGGAATCTAACAAATCGAGTGAGGGAAGAGGCAAGAAGAAAAAAAGAAAAAGAAAACAAAAATGGCAGAAATGGAAGCTCCATGGGGGTTTGAACAGTGAAAGGGGTGGAAAGAAAAGGTTACCTGTGAAGGGGGAGGAATGAAAGCTCCAAGGGGGCTTTGAACAGTGAAGTTCCACAAAGCGGTGAAATAATATAAAGATGAAAAATTTGACCTGCCACCAAAGCTTCCTCCAAATTGCGTAACAGCGGGGAACAATTAGATTCTCTGATTTGTCAGAGATATTTTCATATCTTTGACATATTTACACTTTTCACCCTTTAGTTATTTTGACTTTGCACCTTAATTAAATTTGTAGTGAGAGAAACGTAATTGATGTTAAATTCAACATCCACAAGTGTTGAATATAACATCATTTGGTTTTTTAACTGTGGATACATAAAATAAGAGAATAATTGATGTTACATTCAACATTCACAAGTGTTGAATGTAACATCCACGTATAATACAATTCATAAAAATAGAAGAACAATTGATGTTACATTCAACATTTACATGTGTTGAAAGTAATATCGTAAAAAAAATGTAGAGAACCGTGGATGTTACATTCAACACTTGTTAAAATAAGAGCAGAGAACAATTGATGTTACATTCAACATCTATCGGTGTTGAATATAACATCAGTTGATTTTTAACCGTGGACACATAAAATAAAAGAATAATTGATATTACATTCAACATCCACAGGTGTTGAATGTAACATCATAAAAAAAATGATGCATTCAACATCCACATGGGGTATTTTGATAAGAAAAAAAATAGCATCATAAAAAAATAAAAAACAATTGATGTTACATTCAACATCTACATGAAGGGTATTTTGGTCAGAGAAAGTTAACATTAAAAAAAAATAGAAAAAAAAAAAAACAATTGATGTTATATTCAACACCTACATGTGTTGAATATTACATTCAACATCCACATGAAGGGTATATTGGTCAGAAAAATATAACATCTTAAATAAAATAAAAAAAAAAAAATTGATGTTACATTCAACACCTACAGATATTGAATGTTACATTCAACATCCACATGAGGAGTATTTTGGTCAGAAAAGACAAAAAGAGTTATTGGTGCAAAAAAAAAAAGTTGATAGGCTTAATTGATAATTTCTTGTGCATTTTTGGAGTAAATGATGCATGCCCCTATAAAAAATTCGCATGTGGTTAATTCCGAATTAATTATTTCTTTCTTCTTTTACTGAAAAATAAAATTCAGAACATAAGTACTATTTAAAAAATGGCCTTGTGTTTTTTTTTCCCCGTAGAATATCAATTAACGTATTTGTTGTAAAAAAAAAAATAGGAATATAGATAGAAGTATCAAGTAAAAAAAATCATATATGAGCAATTTATAGATAAGACATTAATCATGCGTTTTTTATTTCAAAAAATATTTTTCTTTTTATTTATTAATTAGTGGATAAATGGTAAAGGATAATGCCTTATTTCCCCGATCCCGTTCTCTGGGGTTGCTTTCAACACTCTTGGACTTTCTTCCCAATTTGCCTTTTCCAATTTGAGTACATAAACCGGCCACGATCATGAGGACCCAACTTTGAATGGGTGCTTAAATTTTTTATTTTTATTTTTAAAAACTTCTAGGCTTCCTAAAAAAATAAATAAAAATTATTTAATTAAATTACTACTTTACTCTTAAAATTGTTAACATATATATCACTTTAACCTTTTACTAGTTTTAGACCCGCGCAGCACAAACTTAAAAAAAAATATAATAAATTCTTAATTTTGAAACATGAAATACATATATATCATTTTGGTAACAATATTCAAGATCAGATACATAAATTTTAGTGAGTAATGATATTTAAATATCAAATATAAATATATTATTAAAAATTATATAAGCAATTATAAAAGTGAAATAATATTTCTTCAAATTAACTTTTACTAAAATGCTATAAAATAATAAATAAATAATCATAAATTATAATTAATTTTTGCAAGTCGATAAATTTTAATTTAATTAATTATATCGTATCTACCTTTTTTTTTGGGTAGAAATATTTATTATTATTTTTTAATAATTTAAAATGTGGGGTTGAAAAATTAGCATTAATTAAAAAAATTGAGTGGGGTAATTCATTATTTGATATATATAAAAAAATAAAAATATGTAAGAACTCACCAAAATACTTTAAAGAAGCATTTTCTGATCTCATTGAAAGTTTCTCTCTCCTTTCACTTTTAAGTATTAACTAGTTTTAGACCCGCGTTAAGCGCGGGTTTTGAAATAATTTTCACTTGTGTTTTCTTTGATTATTTAAATATAATTTTATATTTGTTGTTTTTGATAAAATATTTTGTATTAGTTAGTAGGGTTTGCATTGTTTTTTTTGTTTTATTTTTATTTCAGTGGGTGAACTATGTATTATTTTGTAGTGTTTGATTTTTTTTATTTTTTTTTTTCTATTTTGTAATATTTGTTTTCAATTAGTATTATGAATCTTTTACTTTTGGGTGTTAAAATTAAAAGTATCCTTTAATGTTTGATGAAATGATGAAATTTTATTCAATATAATTTTAATTTTGAAGAAATGTGTGTGTTCAAATTATTTAAAATAAAATTAATTAACAAATATGCTTAATAATTTAAATATACTCAAAATGTTGAGAATTTATTTAGTAATAGTTTCACTCAAGTTCAAGAATCATGGACTTGTAAATTTTCTAGTTGTTATCTTTAACTTTTTATTATGTTTGTCATTTTTAAACTCGTTTTGTATATGAAATTGGTTGCATAAAAAAAAAATATATTTTTAATTAAGCTTGTCAATACTTATATGAGAGAAAAATATAAATTTTTTTAAAGAAAACTATTTTTTAAAATAAAGAGTCTAACAATTGAATTATTTATATTTTTTTATTATTCATTGTAAAAAAAAGTTATGTTATTTAAATGGAAAATCTCACTATTTGAAATACAAAAAAAATTAAAATTCTTTGAACTCACTATAGTAATAATAAATAATAATTAAATTCACTAAATTTATTATATTAATAATAAATATTTAAAATTTATTTAAACAAAATAAAATGTTAAAAGAAAGAGAAATTAAGGAGAATTAAGAGAAAAAATTTTGTGAACTCTCATTCATTCTCAAGTGTATTCTTCCAATTTTAGTTTTTTATATAAATTTATGTAATACACTTTTAATTCTATTTTTTTCGTTACTTTTAGAATCAAATGATGGTTGTTATATTTTCTTTGAGTATTTAAAAAGTACTTGATACTATTTTTTTTTTAATTTTAAAATTATTATGACAATTAAATATTATTAATTTACGTAATACATTTTCAATTCTTCAATTTTATTACTTTTGAGATCAAATGATGTGTTTTACAGTTTTTTAGTATTTAAAAAGTACTTATTACTGAATTTTTCAAATTTAAAATTATTCTAAAAATGAAGTATTTCTTATTTATGAAATTTACTTACTATTTATATATAAATTGTTTCATTTAATTATTTTTTAATTATTTATTGTTATTTTCAAGTAGGCTTGGAAATTTTCTAATTGTTATTTTCAACTCTTTATTTTGTTTGTCATTTTTAAACTCGTTTTGTACATAAAATTGGTTGCATAAAAAGGAATTTTTTTTTTTTTTTTTTCATTACTTCTTTCAACACTTGAGAAACAAAGAATATAAAAAGTTTTTTTTTTTTTTTTTAAAAAAAATTTAAAAGTCTAGCATAGTTTTTTGTCATTTATTTTAAAAAATATCTTTTATTAAAAAGAAAAATCTCATTATTTCAAATATAAAAAAATAAAAATAAAATTCATTGAATTCACTATATGAATAATAAAATAATGAACCTCACTCAAATCACTATATTAATAGTAAATATAATATTTAAAAAAAATCACGAAAAATCAAGAAAAAATATTTTTTAAGCTCTAAGTATTCTAATTTTAGTTTCTTATATACATAATAATTATTGACATATATAGATATATAATTAATGTGTCCCACCCCATTTGTTTTTTTTTTTTTTTTCGTTTGAAAAACAACCCACCTAAAATTGACTATACAATTTTTTATTTTTTTAAAATTAAACTAACACTCTCATATATAATATAATATTGTTATTAAACCATTTAATTATACTTCTAACCTCAAAAGTTATCAAAATTATAAAATAATATTTTTATTATATCTATAAGTTATTAAATATTCACTTATAATGTAAAGGTTCCATAAGAATAAAATAACAATCAAGAAAATATAACATATTTTAAAAAATATAATTTTTCCCCGCAAGGAAAAGAAGAACACTTTAGAAACATCATGGCTTGACCTGAAATATATATGTAAACAATTTTTGTAACATGCATTTCAACCTTGAATATGAACGGATAAAAAATCAAGAAAAAGTGTATTGATTCTATGTCCCCAGAAAGCTAATTTAACGTATCCAAAATAAATATCGATAAAAAAACTCTAAGCATTTAAAAGATCATAAGAGGTGTTAACTTCATGCATTTTTTCGATTTTTCACGTCTAAGTACAATTGTTATATCTTGTAAAACTATTCTTAAAGCCACATGCAGCTATTCTAACTTACACCCCAATATTTATAATCAATTGAAGTCAATAATTACATGGGTAGACAAAGAATATTGGAAACTTTGTGTACAAATTCCAAACTTATTACGTAGCTCAACAAATATATAAAAAAATTCAATAAAAATACAAAACCCCTTTGTTTAGTATTTTTATTCACAAAAAATTAAAAACAGAATGCAACTATTATAACACCTAAATTAGAAACTCCTTGATCACCCCAAACTGAAAATCTTACGCAGCGGTTTAGTTGAAAACTCCACCACCACCTTTTCCAGCAGCAACTTGTTACCACAATAGTCACGGAGAATATCTCCTTCCTCCCCTGTGTACCCGAGCGACGGCATCATGGTGGGCCAGTAGTGGCGTGTGATAGTTTGGATGTCCCCACAGCACTCCATCCTCAGATTACTCTCGCCATTGATAAAGAACATAATAATCTCGCAGTGCATGATTTCAACTCCAACAGAGTGCCCCAGCAGTCGATGGCGCCGCCGCCCTCCAATTGGAGCTTGATCGCTAGGTCTCTGTTGCGTATTAAGGCAGTGTTGCGGGCAACAATCGTCGAGAAAATGGCACAACGGAATATTAGTGTCAAAGAAATCAACTTTAAAATAGTCATTGAATAATCTCAAAGAGATTTTTTGTGGTAGAAAAAAAAAATATTAAAGGTGGTGGTTCTATGGTGAGGTTGAGAAGGGCATTATATAGAGGGTAAATTACACTTTCTACCCCGGGGGAGGGGGACTCCATGAGACAATAAACTGATAAATTCGTTCCAAAGGCCATAGAAGTTAATTAGTAATTAATTAGTTGATTAACATTAACTAATAATAATAAGTATTTTTAACATTTTATACCCCTAAAGTTTACCATTATCTCATATAGTTTCGTATGGTTTTACTTTGAATATATAACACCCTGAAGTTTCCTAATCATTCCATTGTAATCCAAATTATTATTCCCATGGAAATTTCAACTAACAAACAATCACTTATGCGCGTGCGCGTACGTATTGCAAAATATTCACTGGGGAAAGAGAAAACTAAAGTTGAAAATGCTCATAAAACTCCCTTAAAATAGCAAGGTACACGATACATGACTACTTGATGTCCATAGTCATAACGTGGTTAATGATTTGGACTGAAGTAGAATGATTTAAAAAATTTAAGGTGTGATGTGTTCAAAAATTGAAACTACGGGGGTGAACATGAGATAGTTGTCAAACTTCAAGGTGTAAAGTGTAAAACAAATCCAAATAATAATGAGATTGAACGTGGATTGGGCCTTTATGTAGGGTTTTAAATGCAAATAATGAAGCGATGAACAATTTGCCTCGTAGAAATTGGCAGGCTTTGCAATTGATATTAGGGTAGATTGCCTTTTACCCCCATCTACTTTTATTTTATTTCATTTTGTCCTCTATACTTTAAAACTCTACACTCACACCCTTCTACTTATAACAATTGAAAAATTTTTATTTTTTGTTTAACTTAAAGAAATATAATAAATAACCTAAATTTTACATGAAATAAAATTGCTATTTATTTTAATTTCAATTTTAAATATAAGAACTCACTAAAATGCTTGAAAGAAGTATTATCCAATCTAATTACTTTATTGTATCTAATTTATTTTTGCTTGGAAATATTTTTCAATCACAGTTAATTTTTTTAAGTAATTTAAAATGCGCACCATATAAATTAATCATATATTTGTGTATTAATTAGAAAAAAAACTAAATATAACTAAAACAAAACAAAACAAAACAAAAACAAAAAAAAAAAGGGGGGGAAGAAATTTAATAGGGCACTATTCAATTAATTAGAATATTAGTTAATTAGGAAAAAAGTAAATATAACTAAAACAAATAGGGCACTATTTAATTAATTAGAATATTAGTGGGGTTTGAAAGCAGTATTCAATTAATTAGAATATTAGTGGGGTTTGAAACAATCTTAACCGTTGATTTTTTTAGAGTGAGGAGATGAGAGGAAATGACAATATTCATTTGTGGTTTAATCATAGAGTTTGTCTTCCAATTTTAGGTATTATATATAGATATTAGATTTTAAACACTTTTATCTCTAATCTTTCATTTTCCCCGTTTTTTTCTTCGGCGATCCACCGCTGTTTGCCAGCAACAACACCGTTTTCCCCTTTCTCTAACATCCCCTCTCCTCATTTCCTCTTGTTTTTCTAATCTCTTTCTATCTATATCAATTTGTCTGCTGTATATATACATGTATATTGCTCGGATTAGCATATGCGAGTTTAAATATGTGGATCCGAGCAATATACATGTATATGTATACTATGTCTCTGTGTGTGTGTGTGTGTGTGTATAATAAAACAGAATGAACATTAATCCTCTAGATAAATCTTAGTCATTTTTTGTCTCCGTCGATAAAAAACGATTTAGATTAATCTAAACAAATCAACCTAAATATAAAAAGTGTATTTGTATCTAATCTTATATATCTTACACCTAATTGAGGAAAGAGAATATATCTTTTTATATAATTGAGGAGAGAGAATATAGTTTTCCTATATATATAAATCTGTAAAATTAATATAGGGACATTAAAATTTAATAATAATATTAAAATATTAAATTTATAAAAATTAAATTAAAAAAATAATTTAAAAATATATCATATGCAAAAATTATTAACATTTTTAGAAATAATATATCGGGTATTAAATTATGTATATTAAATTTACGAAAATTATAGAAATAATATGTGGATATTAAATTTAGCAATAATAAAAATATTAAATTTATAAAAAAAATATAGAAATGACATATGAATTTTCATGTCATGGAGTATCTATGTGAATTCTATTATCTTGATTTACACAAACGGTTGAACAACTCAATACATCATCTTCACTAGTTAAGTTAGCCAATAATTTCAATCAACACAAATATGTTCTTGGACCAAAAATTATAAAAATAATTTATAGACATTAAATTTAGTGATAATACCGAAATATTAAATTTATAGAAATTAAACTAAATAAATAATATAAAGAGAAAATATTATATACATATATTATGGACATTAAATTTACACAAATTATATAAATAATATATGAACATTAAATTTAGGAATAATGCAAAAATATTAAATTTATGAAAATTAAATTAAAAGAATAATATAAAATAAGAAATATAATATACAAATTATAGACTTTAACTTCATCTAAATTATGGAAATAATATATGTACATTAAAATTAGTAATAATACTAAAGCATTAAAATTACAAAAACGAAATTAGAAAAATCGTATAAAAGATAAAACAAAATATACTGTTGGTATATAAAATTGGTACACACCTCAAGTATGGTTCAGTCAGATGACGGGTGGGTCCTCTTGCCAAGGTGAAGTCGTCGGTTGGAAAGTCTTCAGGTGAGATGTGTTGGGTCCTAGGGGGACTGACCTGTTGTGTCTAGAGTCCTACTCCTCAGGGAGTATACCTGCAGAAAGCTCAGACCGAGATTTGTTCTGGTGAAGCCCCTTCAGTGTGGTAATCAATACTTAGAGATAAAATGTACAGTAATGCAGCACGTAAACAAATGAACTCGCGTGTTATGTAAGCGTATTTAAACGTACTTCAGGCTTGCACAGGCCTTGATATATAAAGGAGTTAGAGATGATTAGTTGGGCCTAAACATAGTTAATAAGTTGAAACCCTGTGTTTAGCCGATAATCTGGGGCGTTTAAGAGATAATAGCTGGGCTTGGGCTTTTGGGCTCATTTGACAAAGCCCATGGGCCTTTTCCAGGCCCGCGGCAGTGAGCTAATAGAGGAGAGTAGAGATCTGTGGAGTATTGGAGAAGAAACGAGCCGAAAAGATGAGCCGGTTGAGGTGAACGACAGAGTCCATAAAATTGATCGCCCACGACACGACGTAGAGCTCAGAGGAGCACGTCCCTGCAGGGCTTCTCGCTCCTCCCTAGGTGCAAATGAGATTCCAGGGGAGAGCCATGGTTGACGTATGCATCAGCGTGGCATTATGAATTTCAGAATGCGTCCTTGTCACTTTGAGGACGGACACGTGGCTGAGTCCCTGGTGCTAACTCAATGGTGCCCAAAAATACCCTCATCAGTTGCCCCCTAGCCTTGTATGGTGAGGGAAGCGAGGCGGTCAGGGATATCAACTCCTGGCTGGAACGGGCATCTTAGAGACTTCGAAAAGTAAGAAACACCTCTGACCAACCTTTTCCCAACAGTTAGTTTTTTCCTAAGGAGCTTATTCGAAATAGGCCCCTATACAAGCGGGGCCCAGGTTCATGTAGCACGGCAAGGCAACCCCAAATTTCTTCAATTTTTAGGATGACAATTTTTCAAGAATTGACTTTTTCTGGATAGTAAATTTGAAATAGGCCCTCGTACAGTTAATGTCCGGGGTCAGGTAGCACAGCAAAGCAACCCCAGATTTCACAAATTTTCAGAGCGACGCTTTTTCCACGGTTATTTTTTCCTAAGGAGCTAATTTGAAATAAGCTCCTATACGGCCGAGGTCCGGGGTCAAATAGCACAGCAGGACAACTCCAATTTATTTTTTTTATTTTCAGGGCGACACATATTCACCGTGAACAAACCCTAAGCATAAACAGGCCTTCACCATAGAGAAAACAAAGACAGTCTAAGAGGAGGAGTGCACGTTGAATAGGGATCGAGTCGCGCCCGACTCTAAAGTCCCTGACTATATCGCCGGATGCATTGGCCGTGGGCCAGCTTGGCGCGCCGGCCCGCTTGCTAGCCTTCGGCTAGCGTTGTGCTAGCGCTGGGGCCAGCTGGGGTGCCCAACACGCCTATCGACGTTCTCGTCGACCTGGGGCTGAATTTCTTATAAATAGGGAGAGAGTACCTCATTCAAAATGTATTCGGGTTCTCTGGGCGCTTTTTAAGAAGTTTTTTTTGCACGGTATTTGTATTTTTGAAATGTTTACCCGCATTTATAGTTCTAAATATTATTCTACCTCTAACAGCAACTCAGTGAGTAGTTTAGGCACTAGCATGTCGGAGCGGGCCTCCCCTATTGTTGGGGATACCAAATGGCGCACGGGCGCCTCGAGCTCGCCTTCTTCTTCTCTGGCGGTTCGAACACCATTGCCTAGGGGAAAACCTTCCCTGGATGACCTTGTGTCCATGGTCAGTTACCCTGACGAGTGCGGAGGAGAGGGCTCATCGTGAGAGCCCATTTTTGTCGCCATTCTGGAGGAGTAGGATCATGTAACACATATGGTATTCCTCCAAGTGACCCATTCTTTTTGTACAGGGCTGATGACCCCTTCTTGTACATCTTTTGAATATATGAATGTAAATTATTTTTTGCATATTTCTGAAGGTCTGTTTTTTTTCGTGACGTTTTTGCCACGTTATTCTCTTCCTAGCATGGTTTTTAGAGTTTTAAAATTTTGAAAAGTTTACAAAAACTTCTCTAAACAAAAACTTCAAGAACTTCTTGTCTCTGTCTTGGTCCTTGGACCACTACCCCCCAAGTCTAGGATACGAATTGATCATTAAAAAATCGTGTCGCGGATTGAAGATGATGGTTTCCTAGGGCGCCTGGTCCTCTCGGTCCACAGAGATCAACACAATGATTGGTTTTCTGTGGCCAGTCATAGGCGAGTTCTCCCTAGTCGAGTTCATTCCTGAACCTTTTCAGGTTATCTCATTTTTAACCCATGTAGGAGCACCTTCCCCTTTAAAATGTCAGAATTATCGTTGACTGGTAGGGAGAGGTACTTTGCTGCAGGTCCTCAGACTCGATCAATGCCCCGCCCTTGATGGATGACCTTAGTCTTTCCCTGGGTATGAACTATTGACCTACGGAGAGGGTCTGGTTGTCACCCTCGATGCTAAGCGCCAGGATAAGTCTTGCAGAGAGTCCTCCGCGACGTTGAGTGTCGGGAGGCCGTTTATGGAGAATCACCTGCGACCCTATGGGCCGGGATGTTGTTTACTTGGAGGAGCACAAGGCACATTATACACAACATCTTCTTTATTTGGATAAGCAAAAACTATTACACTGTATAATATAGAAGTTATTTACAGAGGTGAATCTTCCCTTTTCAGATGATCGGCGTTCCACGGGTTCCTAAGTGGCACACCTTCATTTGTTTCAAGATTGTAGGTTCCTGGACGCGTGACCCCAGTGACCCTATACGGACCTTCCCAAGTGGGGGATAGCTTCCCAATACCTTGTTCTTTGGTGGCCAGAGTGACTTTTCTGAGAACAAGGTCACCGATGTCAAAGGAAGGAAGATGGACTCGTCGGTCATAGTATCTTGCTACCCTCTGTTGGTAGGCAGCTTGCCGAATCTAGGTTTGTTCCCCTCGCTCTTTGAGGAGGTCCGACTCAGCTATAACACCGCATTATTCTTGATTTGATCAAAGGCCTATGTAGTTCGGAGAATCTGTAAGCTCATTTCCATGGGGATGACGGCCTTAAAGCCGAAGGCCATCGTAAAATGTGTTTCTTCGGTTGGAGTTCTTAGAGTGGTATAGTACGCCTAGAAGATAGGGTAGATGTCTTCCACTCACCATCCTTTTGACTTATCAAGTCTTGTTTTCAACCCGTGCAAAATGGTCTTGTTTGTAACCTCCACTTGGCCATTTGATTGAGGGTGGCTGATAGGTGTAATTTATATATTTATTCTCAAGCTGATTTTGGTAGTTTTCGAGTATTTTATAATGTTTTAATATGTTTTTATGTGTTTTTGTATAAATAAGGTGTTTGTGATGAAAATTAAGCTAAAACAATTGAAAATTAAGCTAATTGGTGGAATGGTAGTAGAAGACCGGTGGAAAATTGAGAAAAAAGGCCAAACCTGGAACTGCAGCCCACCGCTACAGTGGTGAAACAACAGGATGCTCACTAATGAACCACTGCTACAGCGATCAAGCTACCGCTGCAGCGGTGACCACTGCCGATATACCCACCGCTGCAGCGTGACCCCTGTACTTGTAAAGTGTATTTTTTTAAAATATTTTTAGATATTTTTTAGCCCATATCTTCTCTCCTCCTCCATGTTTTAGTCATTAGACCTCATTAGAGATAGTAGAATAATCTTGAGAGTTTTGGGGAGAGCTCATCCAAACCCAAAGAAGAAGATCACGTTGTGAAGAAGAAGAAGAAACGCTCTCGGTTTAGCGTTGGATCTTTGGATAACGGCTAAGTTCCTTCATTTCTTTCTTTATTTCTTAACTTTGGTAGTTTGTTTGAGTATGTTTAGCTCATTTAGTGTTGTATATACAGCTATAGCCATTGGCTAAACATGGATTATCTATAGGATTAATATAATTTATAAAAATGTCATTTGTTTGAATTGTGTTTCTTTAACGGTTATTCTTCACTATTCGATTGTGTTTCCCATTATTTTATTTCCATTATATTCTTGTTTAGATATATTTAGAAATCGAGGTTTGACACTCAGGAGAAATAGCCCCGAATTCAGACTAGAATTTAAACACAACGCGACGATCTAATAACCCAGGAGGGAGTTAGAAAGTATGCAATCAGTGATGTTGGGGGCGAGACTCATGTGACTATGTGTTCTAAAAAATGCTAGAGGAGGACTTCGGGATTAATGCGAAGTCACATATTCATTCACTTTATACTCGGGAGAGGGAGTGAATGAGTTTAAGATACTGAGATTATCAGATAGGTCGAATACTGTTATTGTTAACTATACGAAACCAAACACGTTTAAGTAAATGAAGTTAATCCCTAGATATCCATTCCCTTAAACGTCTCAATATAGTATAATCAGATTAATTAGTATTTTAGTTTAGTATTTATATTTATAAACAAAACATATTTTTATCGCCTAAATAAAGTTAGGTTATAATAATTACGGTACTCAACGATAATCTCAACCAGTCCCTGTGGATACGACAACCCCTACTCTTCCCATTATACTAAAACTTAACTCGTACACTTGTGGTGAAAGTAGCGACGTATTTACACGCTACCAAGTTTTTGGTGCCGTTACCGGGGATTGTGTTTTAGATTGTTATTGATTTTGTGAGTAAATAACTTAATTTTAATTTAGGTATTTATTTTGTTTATAATTTTTGTTTGTGGTTTTGTTTTTTATTTCTCATCCAAGGTACTTGAAGATGCTAGATCAACAAGAATTGATGCATTTTTTTCAACGAGATTCTGAGCCGTTTTATTGCACTTGGGATCGATACAAGGAGCTTCTATTTCGGTTCCCCAATCATGGTTTCCCTAGGGAGTGTCAACTTCTAAATTTCCTCGACGGGTTACGAGCCATAACCAGAACAAGGGTGGAAGGAGGAAACGGTACCACCTCTTTCTACGAACTAACTGCAGATAAAGCCTTTTGGTCGTTGGAGGAATTGGCGGCTTTTGATTATCAGAGTTAGAATTATTCACCAAGTTACTAAAGTTTGGGAGATTATTCCAACACTTTGGCACTATGGATTGACACTCCGGTTCAAGATGTAGAGTCTTCCCCCGCCTTGGAAGAAATGTTCGTCATAGTTATGGGAGAGACTCAAACGTTTTTGCGAGAAACACATGATTGACCCAACGAGCACTAAGATTGTCTTTATAATATTGGGATGGTCTGCGTCGAAATTGATGTAACCATAACATCTCTTTAAACGCAAATCAGTCAACTTATCTGTTATGTTGAGGTTGAGTCAGACACGGTGGCACTGGAAGACACACAAGCCATATCATATGAAAGCCACCATGAGGAACCGAATGCAAATGGAAGGTACTTGGGTGAGATCGAAGATGATCATACTAATGAGGAGAAAACCCAAGTGTGGATTGGCGATAAAGAATCACATGTTAACAGTTGTGATTTTTTACTATTTGAATTCCAATTAGTGATGCTGCCCCCAATCCAAAATGATCACATTTATGAGGATCCGATGTGGCTCACCTATCCTACCCCGTTTCCAGCTCAGTACATTCAAGCTCCCCAAGCACAAAATCCGGAGCTGAGTCAAGTTGAAAGATCGAGCCGAATAGAGCCAAATCTTGCCAGTCTTGAGGGCGTTCTGAACCAAGACCCATACGTAGTATTGTATGACACTTACTATGGGTGGAAGCCGCTCTTTGATGAGCCCTTTGCCATGTCAATCCAAAGACCTTAAATCAAGCACTTCTTGGGAGGCAACCCAAGGTTTCAAAAATAAATTAGATCCATTACTGTCAACTTGATTCGAAAGCGAGATTCTCTCGCCTCCCAGGTACGTATTCTAAACCTCTGTCTTCATTATAATGTTTTATGCTTTCATTGGGATCGTTGATGGGTCATTGTATACATTGCCCATTTTAAGTTCGGGGGTGACGTTTAGTATGTGATTATTTTGTTAGTTATGTTGTATTATTTTTATTGTATACATGTTTGTTTAGGGTAGTTGTTGTGCATGTGTTGAGTTTTGTACTTTATCTGGGCCATTACCCGATAATGAGTCTGTCCCCTAGTTGTTTATTGAGATCGAGCGTAATGCTTATTCATGTGTGTTCTGTGTGCTTGACGTCTCGTTTTAGTAAAAGGTATTGTGGATCCTAATTGCACGAGCAGATAAACTTAATGTATAACTATCCAATTGATTTGACGCCGATTATCCATTAGCCAAGTTTATGACAATAGGGATTCTAGAACCTAATTTCGGGGAAATTTGAGGCGAAATCCTAGGCGAAGAGTTCAAGAGATATGATTTAGGCATTCATTTTGATCGCTTGAGCCTTTTAAGCCTACCATATTATATGTTTATCCCTTGTTATCCTGTCGAAGCCGAAAAACCATTTCAATTCTGAACACATAACAAATATCTTGGCCAATAAAACTACTTTCCAAACCTATATTGCTGAGTCGAAGGCACAATTGGAGTGAATCAAGTTAACATTCGTTATGCTACTTGAAGTGAGCGGTTGGGTTTAAGGTGAACTTTTTATTGGTTCGGTATTTGAGTACTCACTTGTTATTTTTCTTTCGTTTTAACTACACCCGTGAAATAGTAATAATTAAATAAGTTTGGGGGTATGGTATGAAGGAAACAAAAAGACATATGTAAATATCGTTCTATTTCCGTTTCTTTTGACAAGTGAGTACGAAGTTCTTAAATGTATGTTCAGGGTTGTTTTGACTTGATCTTTGGGGGTTTGAGAGTGATTGAGTGCTAAGTATGTGCCTCGGGTATTGTTAAGTTAATAACGTTAACCTGTTTACAATTCCTAAGATACCCTTGGCCAAATATTGTAAACCGAACCAAGTCCTATTGATCTTTTTGAATTTACGAGCCTACATTAGTGGAGAATGGAACCCTGTCAGGCTTATGGATTTCCTATACCTTATGGTTTTAGTCACGAACTTTATTGGTGGATAATCCAATCTGATCGGTGGATATTTGTATAAATGAGTTTTTGCACACACACTTTGACAGGATCTAGAATGGCGCTTACTATTATTGAATGTTGAACTTCTAAAATACCACATGGTGTGTTTTATTCTATAACTTGATAGGATTGGGGGTCGATAAGGTAAAACCGTTTGGCCGGTTAGATAAAATTCAAAACATCCACATTATTGTTTTTTTCATGTTTTTCATTTTTTAGTAGTTAAATTTCGTAATTAGTTGTTGTAGTTTCTTTTATTGTGTGGATGTTTTGCTCAAGAACTAGTAAAATTCTAAGTTAGGGGGTATTTGATAGGTGTAATTTATTTATTTATTCACAAGCCAATTTTGATAGTTTTTGAGTATTTTTATAGCGTTTTAATATGTTTTAATACGTTTTTATTTGTTTTCGTATAAATCAGGTGTTTGAGATGAAAGTGAGCTAAAACGGTTGAAAATCAAGCTAATCGGTGGAACGGTGGTGGAAGACCGGTGGAAAATTGAGCAAAAAGGTCAAACCTGCAACTGCAACCCACCGCTGCAGCAGTGAAACAATAGGATGCTAAATAATGAACCACCGCTGTAGTGGTGACCACTACCGACATACCCATCACTATATCAGTGACCCCTGCACCTGTAAAGTGCATTTTTTAGATATTTTTAGATATTTTTGAGCCCATATCTTCTCTCCTCCTCTATGGTTCAACCATTAGACCTCATTAGAGATATGAGGATAATCTTGAGAGTTTTGGGGAGAGCTCATCCAAATCCGAAGAAGATCACGTTGTGAAGAAGGAGAAACGCTCTTGGAGTGGTTTTAGCGTCGGATCTTCGGATAACGACTAAGTCCCTTCGTTTCTTTCTTTATTTCTTAACTTGGGTAGTTTGTTTGAGCATGTGATAGGTGAAATTGCCTATATATTTTCGACCCGAATTTGTTAGTCTTCAAGTACATTTTATAGTTATTTTTGTATGTTTTAATATGTTTTTATTCTTTCTGTATTAAAACAGGTGCGTAGGGTGAAAAGGTATGAAATCAGAGCATAAACGATCAAATCGTATTGAGAATGGTCGAAGAACGGTGAAAAAATGAGCAAGACGGCAAGATTCGGCAAACAAGCCCACCGCCGCGGCAGATGCAAAGAAAAACCAATTTCTGTTGGATTTCTACCTAGGCGGAAATTCCTCGGCCTAGGCGGAAATCACCCACCGCCTAGGCAGAAATTCTACCGCCTAGGCGAAAATCCAGCAGAATGTTTTCCATAGCCACCACTGACTCTACTGCCTAGGTGAACTTTAACTGACATACTCCACGGCCACGGCCGTGACCTCTGCGCAGTGTTAGATATTTATTTAGATATTTTGTCTATTTATATCTCTTTCCTCCTTCATTCTTTGCCTCTCTTCGGCCATTACAGTCCTTAAGGATTAGGTTAGGATATAGAGAGAGTATGGGGAGTACTCAAACATATCGGAAGGAGAAGATCAATACGCAGAGAAGGAGAATCATTCGGTGGACGGTTTTAGCGGCTAATTTTCGAATATCGGCTAAGTTCATCCGTTTTTCCTTTTATTTTCTTATCTTCTATGTATGTTTGAGCATGTTTAGCCTAATTTCAATTGTATAAATGGCTATAGCAATAGGTTAAACGTGGATTATGTATGGGATTAATATCGTTTATAAAAACGTAGTTTTGGTTGAGTTTTTCTTCTTTCATGATTGTTCTTCAATGTTTGAGTGGAAGTGCTTAATTAGCGGCCACCAAGTTTTTGGCGTCGTTATCGGGGATTGGAAGGAGTATTACTAATGATATTGGGAGTAAATAACTTGATTTTAATATAAGCATTTCTGTTGTATATAATTTTCGTTTGTAGTTTTGTTTTTGTTTTCCTAAAGGATGCTTGAAGATGTTAGATCGATAGGTACTCTTGTGTTTATTTCATAGCAACATCTCGCCAGTCTTGAGGGCATGTGTCAGGTCGAGGACATTAAACCAAGCACTTCTTGGAAGGCAACCCAGGGTCACAAATAAGTTAGATACATCTCTATCGATTTGAGTTGGAGACGAGATCCTCTCGCCTCTCAGGTACTTGTTCTAAACCCCCGTCTTCAATATCATGCTATATACTGTCATTGGGATCGCTGATGGCTCATTTTGGACATCACCTGTGTTGAGTTGGTGGTGATGTATAGTATGTTTTAGCATGTGTTTATGTTTTAATTTAAATTTGACCGTTTTTATCGTATGCATGTTTATTTAGGATTAGTTTGTTTAGATTAGTTATGTTTTGTGCTGAGTTTTGATGTCATCTGGGCCTTTACCCGGTGATGACTCTGTCCCCTGATTGTTTATTGAGGTCGAGCGTAACACTCATTCATGTGTGTTCTGTGTGCTTAACGTATCGTCTTAGTAAAAGTTATTGTAGATCCCAAATGCACAAGCACGTAAACTCAATATAACACTATCTAATTCACATGAAACCAATTATCTGTCAATCAATTTCATGACAATAGGGATTCTAGAACTTGATTTGGGGGAAATTTGAGGCGAAATCCTAGGCGAGGTGGTTTAAGAGATATGATTTAGGCATTCATTTGATCGCTTAAGCCTTTTGAAGCCTACCATGCAATATCATTATCCCTCGTTATTGTCACAACCCGTCCCAGACACCCGTCATCCCGAGGCTGGCGTGACTACAACATGACATCACCAAAATCCCAAATAAACTAATGAAATAAAACTATACACACACTTAAATAATACATACATCTATTATGGGGGACACGCCCGTCCCGAAATTTATGAATTGAAAGTATTTATTCATGAACCTTTTATAGGTTCGCCCTTGACAGCTTCTATCGATCGCCTATATAACTCCATCACATAGCTCTACTTAGTGACAGTAAGGGACTGACTTCTAGCTGTTATACCTGCGAGTGTACTGCCTTCTTAGTAAAACATTTTTAAAATAATGACACATTCTAAATATCACCATAATTGAATATGAATCAAGCATAAGTATATAAGCAGTGAAAATTAAGCGATATAGATAAGTTTCATCTAGTATAAAATTGTACCGATCACCATAATAAATAATAAATCACCCAATATAAGTAAAATACCATATCTCAAACACACCATTCCACCACAACACACACACTCTGACCAGCCCTAATGATCGTTTTAACCTCACGATCGGGAGTTGCAACGGTACCGTAACATCCATAGGAATGCCTTCCTACGAAATATCCACACCCCTTTTTGGGGATAAATATAATCCACACCCCTTACGGGGAGAAACATAATTCACACCCCTTACGAGGAGAAAAACTATGGCATCGCCAAAATCACATACAGCATCATCGAATCACAATTTAATAAATATCGTCTACTCAACATCATCAAATTACCACATCTATCTCTTTTCCTCACCACCAACATTTAAATCCAAAAATCATATTTCATACCTTCTTTTAAAGAAAACGTCTAATTTTATCAAAATCACTTTTCCACCCTTTTATTTTTAGAAAACCTGGCATTTTTAGAAAAACATATATTTTCTATTCTCCTTTAGAAAAACACCGTCTGATTTCAGCGAAACCAACAAAAATTTATTTTCAACTTCTTTCTGAAATCCATCGAAATCTTCCAAAAAAAATCCAGTTTACCAACTCCCTCAAATACTGCTTGATCCATATCATTTATAAATTCATACAATTTAAATAATCACATGTTTCATCACGTATATTCATAGAAAAATAGTTTGGCAAGAAGACAGTATACTCACCTCGATATCCATTTTGCAAGACTGACACTGACTGCACTCCATCTGGACGCCAGTGCCTGCGAACCTAATAGTGACAGAGTCTAAATTAATATCTAAAACATCCTAATCATGCAATGCAGACCCTATATTCCGAATCGTTACTAATTTTATGTACCACGTACTTAAAATTAATTAATCGTCACGAAATTATTATGATTTTTGGATTTGTAACACTAACTAAAATTTAATTTAACGAGAATTAATAATCGATTGAAGTTTCACCTGTTCCCGAAACGTTTGGCGACCACGAGATGGGTTTTGGATTTTCCTGGGGTAGTTTCTGCAATTTTCCCTTTTTTTTTTTTTTTTTTTTTTTTTCCTTTTTCCTTTATTCTTTTTCATCCCGGTTGCGCCTACTGTTTCTGTTTCTGTTTCAGTTTGCGATCTCTACAACCAACGCCGAATAACTCTCGCCGTCGACCTAAACTCTCCGCCCCACCAACTCTTCTCTTTCTCTCTCTCTCCGTCAACCTTCACCGTGGCGATCAACACACACACCCGCAACAACAGAGCAGTACACACACACATACAAGGCCGGATGAACAGGACACACACACACAGACTCGCCGGATGAATAGGACACACACGCACACTCACCGGAGGCACAACGACGATTACACACACACGCGCACACCAGCTGAACGACGAACACATACACAACGACGATCACCTACCACCGGAACAATCGACCACTCCGCCGCCGACGATACCCACATACACCATCTTACTGTCAACGACCGCCTACCCACAACCGTCGAATGCACAAATAAAAACATACCCACACCTAGATTGGACTGAACGGACGAACCACGCCATGCCCGACCGTACAACCGACGTCACCGCCGACGAACAACGACGCCTTCTCTCTCTCTCTCTCTCTCCTATTTTCTTTTATTTTTTTCTCTGATTTCCTCTCGATCCTTCTTACATGATTGAATCGCTTATATATACATGAATTTAGTGGTTGCGATTGATCCTAGCTCGCCACGTCAAAACCTTCGTCCGATTCTCTGCGTTTACCGGCTGTTCCTGTGTGTTTATATATATATATATATATATATATATATATATATATATATATATATATATATATATAATCTCTTATTTACATTAACCACCCCTATTTCCTTTAAGTTTTTTTATTTGAATCCCCATCCAAGTTTTTAATTTTTCTTAAAATCATAAATTCACCCCTTTATTTCAAATTGAAAATAACACCTCCTACCCCATTTTTTTTCTAAATGTTAAAATGTGGCTAATAAATATATATGCGCGGAAGTTAGGGTCTTAAGGGCCCGATCCTCATCTCCACCACTTTTTTTTCTATAATTATAGTATGTATATATAATTGCACTTAAACCTCCTTCATTTTAGTTAAGTTTATAAATTAAAACAAAATTTATTTTATTTTAATGTTTTGAAAGTTTACCATTTGGTCCCCTAAACTTTTAAATTACATCTTTGATTTCAAAATCCTCCCTGCTATTTTTCGAAATATTATAAAAATGCAACCAAAACTATTTGTCTCTAAGAAATCGGGGTCTTACAGTTACCCTGTCGTAGCCTAAAATCCATTTCAATTCTAAACACTTAACAAATACCCTAGCCAATTGATTTTTGTCCAAACCTATATCGCCGAATTAAAGGCACAATGTGAGTGAAAATCAAGTTAGCATTTCGCTACTTGATGTAAGCGGTTGGGTTTAGGGCGAATTTTTAAATTCGTTCGGTATTCAAGTACTCGCTTGTCGTATGTCATTCACATTTTTGCACACTCCTAAAATTTTAGAAATTTGAATGAGTCTAGGGGTGTGTTACTTAATCCCTTTTGCACACCCCTTAAACTGTAACAAACGAAAGAGTTTGGGGGTGTGTTCGAAAAAAAAAATATTTACATTTCTTGTCGACAAGTGAGTACTACGTTCTTAATTGTATTGTTCACGGTTGTTTCTATTTAAACTATGGGTTTTCGAGTGTGAGTGTGCCAGCGATGCGCCTTAGGTAACGTTAAGTTAACGACATTAACCTGTTTTCTATTCCAAAATACCCTTGGCCGTAATTCCAAAACCGAACCAAACCCTATTGATCTTCACGAACCTCCGAGCCTACATTAGTGGAGAATAGATCCCGGGTCAAGCATATGGATTTCCAATACCTAAAAGGTTTTAGTCATGATCTATATTTAGGGATAATCTCATCTAATCAATGGATAGCTGTATATTTGAATTTAATCACATACACTTAAATATGATCTAGAATGACGCTTACTATTTTTTAACGTTGAAATTCTAGAACACCACATGGTGTGATTTATGCTTGAACTTGATAGGATTGGGGGCCGATGAGGGGAAAATCTTTCGGCCGATAGATGATAATAAAAACTTTCATATTTTTGTTTTTAGTGTTTTTTTCATTTTTAGTTTTTCATTTCGTAATTAGTTTGTATATTTTCTTGTATTGTGTGGGTGTTTTTCTCGAGGACTAGCAAAATTCCGAGTTTAGGGGTATTTGATAGGTGTAAATTACTTATATATTTCCAACCCGAATTTGTTAGTTATCGAGTACATTTTATAGTTATTTTTGTATGTTTTAATATATTTTTATTCTTTTTGTATTAAAACAGGTACGTGGGGTGAAAATGTATGAAATCGGAGCATAAACGATCAAATCGTATCAAGAACGGTCAGAGAACGGTGAAAAAATGAGCAAGACGGCAAGATTTTGCAAATAAGCCCACTGCCGCGGTGGTGAAGATGCAAAGAAGAACCAAATTCTGTTGGATTTTGGCCTAGGCGAAAATCACCCACTGCCTAGACAAAAATCCAGCAGAATGTTTTCCATAGCCACCGCTGACTCCACTGCCTAGGCGAACTTTAATCGACATATTCCACGGCTGCGGCGGTAAATCCCATGGCCGCTGTAGCGGCCTCTGTGCAGTGTTAGATATTTATTTAGATATTTTATCTATTTTACCCTTTTCCTCCTTCCTCCTTTGCCTCTCTCCGGCCATTACAACCCTTAAGGCTTAGGTTAGGATATATAGAGAGTATGGGGAGTGCTCAAACATATCGGAAGGAGAAGATCAACATGCAGAGAAGGAGAATCGTTCGGTGGACGGTTTTAGCGGTTAATCTTCAGATATCGGCTAAGTTCATCCGTTTTTCCTTTTAGTTCTTATCTTATATGTATGTTTGAGCATGTTTAGCCTAGTTTCAATTGCATAAACGGCTATGGCCATAGGTTAAACATGGATTAGGTATGGGATTAATATCGTTTATAAAAACATAGTTTTGGTTGAGTTTTGTTTCTTTCATGATTGTTCTTCAATGTTTGAGTGTGTTTATCATATTGTTTGTTTATTATGTTTAGAATGATAATTGGAAAATACGGGGTTTGACAAATCCCGGATTCGGATTAGAATAAACAAACGCCACAATCCAATAACCTGGTCGGGGTTAGGATTGTGGACAATCTATGACGTTGGGGCATGACTCACGCGACCTAGAGTCGTTAAGCTATTGAGGGGGACTTCTTCGTTGATTCAAAGTCATGTATTCCCTCATCTTACACTCGGGAGAAGTGGCGAGGGAGTTTTAGAACTGAGATTGTCGATAGGGTAAACACAACGCATGAAATCAATGACGTTGGGGCGAGACTCACGTGACCTAGGGTCGTTAAGACGTTGAGGTGGACTTCTTCATTGACACGAAGTCATGTTATATCCTTCATCTTACACTCGGGAGAGGTGGCGAGGGAGTTTACGAACTGAGATTCTGTGTGCGATCAATGAGGTTGGGGACTTACGCAACCTAGGGCCGTTAAGACATTGAGGGGGACTTCTTCGTTAACACAAAGTTGTGTTACATCCCCCGTCTTACACTTGGGAGAGGTGGCGGAGGAGTTTTAGTTTCTGAGATTGTCAATTATGTCGAACACCATTATTGTAGACTAAACAAAATCAAACGCATTTATGTAAATAAAGTTAATCTCTAGATAATCCATCCCATAACTATCTTGTATTAGTAATTAGTATAGTTAAAGTAATATTTTAGTATTAGTATTAAATTATATTCCATTTTTGTTGTCTAGATAAAGTCGAGTTATGATAAACGCGATACTCGATAGTAATCTCAACCAATCCCTATGGCTACGATACCCGACCGAAAGGTCCATTATACTAAAACTTGATTCGTACACTTACGGTAAAAGTGGCAGTGCTTAATTAACGGCCACCAGCATGT
Organism: Eucommia ulmoides; assembly: GCA_016647705.1. Lineage (NCBI taxonomy): Eukaryota > Viridiplantae > Streptophyta > Magnoliopsida > Garryales > Eucommiaceae > Eucommia > Eucommia ulmoides. The sequence goes on along the minus strand of CM028327.1, from coordinate 32,510,454 downwards.
TTAGCTCATTTAACGTTATATATATGATTATGGTCATTGGCTAAATATGGATTATCTATGAGATTAAAATAATTTACGAAAATGTCGTTTGTTTTGAAGTGTGTTTCTTTAACGGTTGTTCTTCGCTATTCGATTGTGTTTATAGTTCTTGTATTTCCATTATATGTTTGTTTAGATATATTAAGAAATTAGGGTTTGACACTCGGGAGAGGTAACTCCGAATTTGAACTAGGGTTTAAACACAACGCAATGATCTAATAACCCGGGAGGAAGTTAGAAAGTGTACAATTAGTGATGTTGGGGCGAGACTCATGTGACTATGTGTTCTAAAAAAATGCTAGAGGGGGACTTTGGCGTTAGCACGAAGTTACATATTCATTCACTTTACACTCGGGAGAGGGAGTAAATGAGTTTACGATACTGAGATTATCGGATAGGTCGAATACCGTTATTGTTAACTAAACGAAACCAAACCCGTTTAAGTAAATGAAATTAATCCCTAGATAATCCATTCCCTTAAACGTCTCAATATAGTATAAATAGTATAATTAGATTAATTAGTATTTTAGTTTAGCATTTATATTTATAAACAAAACATATTTTTATCGCTTAAATAAAGTTAGGTTATGATAATTACGATACTCAATGATAATTTCAACCAATCTCTGTGGATACAACAACCCCTATTCTTCCCATTGTACTAAAATTTGACCCTCATACTTGCGGTGAAAGTGACAACGTATTTATGTGCTACCAGTGACCAGGGGAGACAAGGTTCAGCCTGATGCCTAGCTTTGCACAGAAGGTAATGAAGAGAGAGTAGTCGAACTGGGTACCAATGTCGGACACAATTTCTCTTGGGACCCTAAACCAGCACACTATGCTTTTCCATGTAAAGTCACATATTTTTTCCTTGGTGATTCGTGCCAGTGGCTCAGCTTTGACCAGCTTTGTGAAATAATTAATGGAGACAATCAGAAACTTTCTTTGCCCAGTCCCATGGGGGAAGGGCTCGAGCAGGTCAATGCCCCACTAGCTAAAGGGCCATGGACTTATCATTGGAACCAACACGGTGGGAGGAACGTGAGAGTTCGAGGAAAATCTATGACACTTATCATATTTCTTAACAAATTCCATGGCATCTTCATGCATTTTGGGCCAAAAATATCCTTGGCGAAGTGGTGGTTGCCGTACAATCCTTCGTGAGTCTTGCTCAGGACATACTTGGCTTCTTCAGGATGGAGACACCTAGAATAAGGGCCTCAGAATAACTTCCGGTAAAGAACTCTGTCAATGAGAGTATACCTTTCTGCCTGGAACCGTACCCTCCTGGCCTCCGTCCGGTCCCCTGGGAGGGTACCTCGCTCCAGGTACTGCTTGATTGGGTCCATCTAAGTTGTCTTATCAGTGAGTTCACAAATAGTGGCCATTGGATCTGAGGTTGCAATGCTTGGGGTGTCAAGGTAATCTATAGAGATGCTCCTCTTCAGAGTCTACTTTACCACCGAGGCTAGATTCATGGTGGCCGCTAATTAATTGCTGTCACTTTTTTTGCAAGCGTACGGATCAAGTTTTAGTATAATGGACCTTTCGGTTGAATATCATATCCACAGGGATTGGTTGAGATTACTACCGAGTACCACGACTTTATCTAGGCGACAAAAATGAAATATAATTTAATACTAATACTAAAATATTAATTTAACTATACTACTACTATATTGATATAGTTTTGAGAGAATAGGTTGTCTAGGGATTAGTTTCGTTTACGAATACGTGTTCGACCTCATTTTAGTTTATGTTAAGGGCGTTCCGACTTATATGACAATCTCAGTTCATAAACTCTTCTGTCACCTCTCCCGAGTGTAAGATAGGGGAATACGCGACTTCATGTCAACGAAGAAGTCCCTTTCAACGTCTTAATAACCTTAGTCCGTGTGAGTCTCGCCCCAACGTCATTGATTGCACACAATCCAATTCCCTCCCGGGTTATTGGATCGTCACGTTGTGTTTACCTTATTGACAATCTCACTTCTAAAACTCTCTCGTCACCTCTCCCAAGTGTAAGATGAGGGAATACGTGACTTCACATTAACGCTGAAGTCCCTCTCAGCATTTTAACGACTCTACGTCACGTGAGTCTTACCCCAACGTCATCTATTGTACACAATCCAAACCCCGACCGAGTTATAGGATTGTGGCGTTTGTTTATTCTAGTCCGAATTTGGGATTTGTCAAACCCCGTATTCTCAATATGTAAATCTAAGCATGCTAAACAAACAATACAGCACACACAATCAACATAATGAAGAACAATTGCAAACAAAACACAAACTCAACTAAACAACGTTTTCATAAATTATATTAATAATCCCTATAGAACCTATGTTTAGCCAATCGCCATAACTATATATACAATGTAAAATGGCGTAAACATGCTCAACAACTACCAAAATATAGAAAACAAATAAAAGAAACGAGCGACTTAGCTAGTATCCGAAGAATAGCTGCTAGAACCATCGAACGATCGCTTCCCTTTTCATCCTCCACCTCGGGTTGAGAGCTCTCCCTCAAAAATCCCTTATCCTAACCCTAAAATATAGCTTAAGGCCTTAGGGGCCGAAGAGGTCTGGAGAGAGGAGGAGAGAAGGGTTTAAATAGGTCAAAAAATATCTAACAAATATCTAACACCGTGCAGAGGCCACCGCCTAGGCGGTGGGTATGTCGGTTAAGGCTTCGCCAAGGCGATAGAGTTAACGATGGCTGTGGAATTTTTTTTGTCATTTCACCACCTAGGCGGTGGGTTGTTAGTAGCCATTTATGTTTTCTCTGCATCTTCACCGCCGTGCTCATTTTTTCATCATTCTCCGACCGTTCTCGATACGATTTGATCGTTTACACTCTGATTTCATACCTTTTTACTCAACGCACCTATTTTAATACAAAAAGAATAAAAATATATTAAAACGTATTAAAAACATAATTAACGTACTCGAAAACTAACAAATTCAGTTTAGAAATATAGGGATAATTTACACCTATCAAATACTCCCAAATTCATAATTTTGCTAGTCCTCAAGCAAAACACTTACACAATACAAGAAAATATAAAAACTAATTACGAAATTGAAAACTGAAAATGAAAAAACACTAAAAACAAAAATGTGTAAGTTTTGATTATCATCTACTGGCCGAAAGATTTTTTTCCCTCATCAACCCTCAATCCTATCAAGTTCAAGCATAAATCACACCATGTGATATTCCAAAATTTCAACGTTTAAAAATAGTAAGCGTCATTCTAGATCTTGTTTAAGTGTGTGTGATTAAACTCAAATATACTATTATCCATTGATTAGATGGGATTATCCCTCAATATAGGTCATGATTTAAACCTTTAAGGTATAGGGAACCCATACGCCTGACCTGAGATCTATTCTTCACTCATGTAGGCTCGGAGGTTCATGAAGATCATTAGGGTTTGGTTCGGTATTGGAATAATAGCCAAGGGTAAATTTGAATAGAAAATGGGTTAACATCGTTAACTTAACGTTACCTAAGGTGCATTGCTGGCACACTCACACTTGAAACCCCATAGTTTAATTAGAAACAACCCTGAACATGCCTTTAAGAACATCGTACTCACTTGTCATGTCAAAAAGAAATGTAATTTTTTTTTCGAACACACCCCCAAACTCATTCGATTATTACAGTTTAAGGGGTGTGCAAAAAGGATTAAGTAACACACCCCCAAACTCATTTGAATTTCTATAATTTTAGGAGTGTGCAAACATATGAATGACATACGACAAGCGAGTACTCGAATACCGAACCAATTTAAAAGTTCTCCATAAACCCAACTGCTCATATCAAGTAGCGAAATGCTAACTTGATTCACTCACATTATGCCTTTAATTTGGTGATATAGGTTTGGACAAAAAAATCAATCAACTTGGGTATTTGTGAAGTGTTCAAAATTAAAATGGCTTTTAGGCTTCAATAGGGTAAAAAGGCATAATGATATTGCATGGTAGGCTTCAAAAGGCTCAAGCGATCAAATGAATGCCAAAATCATATCTCCTAAACAACCTCGCCTAGGATTTCACCTTGAATTTCCCCCAAATCAAGTTCTAGAATCCCTATTGTCATGAAATTGAGTGAAGGATAATAGGTTTCAAATCAATTAGATAGTGCTATATTGAGTTTATGTGCTCGTGCACTTAGGATCTACAATAACTTTTACTAAGACGATACGTTAAGCACATAGAACACACATGAATGAGCGTTACACTCGACCTCAATAAACAATCAGGGGGCAGAATCATCATCAGGTAAAGGCCCAGATGACATCAAAACTCAACACAAAACAACAACTAAACGAAACAAACTAATCCTAAACAAACATGTATACGATAAAAACAATAAAACTTAACTAATAACATAAACACATACTAAAACATACTAACACATCACCACTAACTTAACACAAGTAATGTCCAAAACGAGCCATCAGCAATCCCAATAACAACATATAGCATGATATTGAAGACGAGGGTTTAGAACACATACCTGGGAGGCGAGACTCAAATTGACAGAGATGGATCTAACTTATTTTTTACCTTGGGTTGCCCCCCAAGAAGCGCTTGGTTTAATGTCCTCAGCCCGCCACATGCCCTCAAGATTGGTGAGATTTTGCAATGAAAGGAACACAAGAGTACCTGTCGATCTAACATCTTCAAGCATCCTGTAGGAAAACAAAAACAAAACTACAAAGAAAAATTATATATACTAAAAAATGCCTAAATTAAAATCAAGTTATTTACTCACAATATCGATAACAATCAACAAGATAATCCCTGGCAACGGCGCCAAAAACTTGGTTGACGTTACTGGTTACTAAATCTGACAAACCAATCCCCGACAACGGCGCAAAAAACTTGGTGGCCGCTAATTAAGCGCAACCACTTTCACCGCAAGCATACGAATCAAGTTTTAGTATAATGGACCTTTCGGTCGAGTATCGTATCCACAACGATTGGTTGAGATTACTATCGAGTACCGTGATTGTCATAACCCGACTTTATCTAGGCGACAAAAATGGAATATAATTTAATACTAATACTAAAATACTAATTTAACTATACAACTACCATATTGAGATAATTTTGAGAGAATAGGTTGTCTAGGGATTAGTTTTGTTTACGAATACGTGTTCGACCTCGTTTTAGTTTATGTTAACGGCGTCCGACTTATATGACAATCTCAGTTTGTAAACTCCTCCGCCACTTTTCTCAAGTATAAGACAAGGGAATACGCGGCTTCGTGTCAACGAAGAAGTCCCCTCAACGTCTTAACGACCTTAGGCCATGTGAGTGTCGCCCGAACGTCATTAATTGCACACAATCTAACTCTCTCCTGGGTTATTGGATTGTCGTGTTGTGTTTACCCTATCGACAATCTCAGTTCTAAAACTCCCCAGTCACTTCTCCCGAGTGTAAGACGAGGGAATATGTGACTTTGCGTCAACGCCGAAGTCCCCTTCAACATCTTAACGACTCTAGGTCACGTGAGTCTTGCCCCAACGTCATTGATTGTACACAATCCAAACCCCAACCGGGTTATAGGATTGTGGCATTTGTTTATTCTAGTCCGAATCAGGGATTTGTCAAACCCTGTATTCTTGATATGTAAATTTAAGCATGCTAAACAAAAAATACGGCACACAAAATCAACATAATGAAGAACAATCGCAAACAAAACACAAACTCAACTAAACAGCGCTTTCATAAATTATATTAATAATCCCTATACAACCTATGTTTAGCCAATGACCATAATCATGTATACAATGTAAAATGACGTAAGCATACTCAACAACTACCAAATTGTAGAAAACAAAGAAAAGAAACGAGCGACTTAGCTAATATCCAAAGAATAGCCGCTAGAACCATCGAACGATCGCTTCCCTCTTTATCCTCCACCTCGGGATGAGAGCTCTCCCTAAAAAATCCCTTTATTCTAACCCTAAAATATGGCCTAAGGCCTTAGGGGCCAAAGAGGTCTGAAGAGAGGAGGAGAGAATGGTTTAAATAGGCCAAAAAATATGTAACAAATATCTAACATTGTGCAGAGGCCACTGCCTAGGCGGTGGGTATGTCGGTTAAGGCTTCGCCGAGGCGATGGAGTCAGCGGTGGCTGTGGAAAACCTTCTGTCGTTTCACCGTCTAAGAGATAGGCTGTTAGTAGCCATTTGTGTTTTCTCTACATCTTTACCACCTAGGCGGTGGTCTGGATGACTAGGCGGTGGGCCTCTTTTCAGAATCTTGCTGCCGTGCTAATTTTTCCACCGTTCTTTGACCTTTCTCGATACGATTTGATTGTTTACGATCCGATTTCATACCTTTTCACCCCACGTATCTATTTTAATACAAAAAGAATAAAAATGTATTAAAACGTATTAAAAACATAATAAACATACTCGAAAACTAACAAATTCAGTTTGAAAATATAGGGGTAATTTACACCTATCAATTCGCTAGGGTGTCAGCGTGCCTGTTCTCTTCGCACAGGACTTGAGACACTTAGATTTTTTCAAAATTCTTCATAAGTACTCTGACCCTTTCCAAGTATGTCAACATACTTGGATCCTTTGCCATGTAGCCGTCGTTCACTTGGTTGAACACGAGTTACGAGTCACAAAAAACCGAGAGAGTTTGCACATTGAATTCCCTCCCCAAGTGGAGACCAGCGAGTAAGTCTTCGTACTCAGCTTCATTGTTCATAGCCCTGAACCCAAGTCGGAGAGCGTACTCAACAACTTCTTTATCAGGGATTACCAGAATCATTCCGCCCCACAGCCGTTCACATTGCATGATCCATCTGTAAAGAGATACCATGCTATTGGGTTGAAGTCGCATGGGTTGGAGGAGGTCCCCGAGTTTCTCAGAGACAGGGGCCTCTGATGATTTACTTCCGGATCTTGCTCTTCCGGGAAGGTGAGTTCTGGGATGAAATCGGCGAGGACTTAGCCTTTGATAGCCGTTCCCATAGATGACGCCAAACTGTTGGTGTATAAAACTAATACACACCTTGATTATGGTCCAATCAAATGACGAGTGGGTCCTCCTACTGAGGTAGAGTCTTCGATTGGAAAATCTTTGGGTGAGATATGTTGGGTCTTGGGGGGACTGGTCTGCTGTGTCCATAGTCTTGCTCCTCAGGGAATGAACCTACAGAAGGCTCAGACCGGGATTTATCCTGGTGAAACCTCTCCGGTATGGTAATTAGTGCTTAGAGAAAAAAGGTACAGTAATGCAACAAGTAAACAAATGAACTCGCGTATAATGTAAGCGTATTCAAACGTACATCAGGCTTACATAACCTTCGATATATATAGGATTTGAAGATGATTAGTTGGGACTAAACAAGATTAATTAGTCGAAACCCTATGTTTATCCAAGATATTTAGGAGATTATCGTTGGGCTTGGGCTTTTGGGCTCATTTGGCAAAGCCTACGGGCCTTTTCCAGGCCTACAACGGTGAGCTGGTAAAGGAGAGCGGAGTTCCATGGAGTCCTAGAGAAGAAACGAGCTGGAAATGGGAGCCGGTCGAGATGAACGGCTGAGTCTCTGAAATTGATTGCCCAGGGCACGGCGCAGAGCTTAGAGCGGCACATCCTTGAGGGGCTCCTCTCTCTTCCCTAGGTAAAAATGAGATTCTAGGGGGTATCCATGGTTAGCATATGCACCAGCGTGGCATTGTGGATTTCGGAATGCATCTCTGTCACTACAAGGACTGATACATGGCTGAATCTCCAGTATTGACTCAGGGGTGCCCAAAAATACCCTCATCATATATGAAAATTAAGGACATTAACTTTACCAAATTTATTGAAATAATATATGGACATTACATTTAGTAATAATACAGAAATATTAAATTTAAAAAAAAATTAAAGAAAAATGTAAAATACATAAATTATGGATATTAAATTTAGAAAAATTATTGAAATAATATATTGATACTGAATTTATTAATCATACTAAAATATTAAATTTATAAAAAATAAAATAAAATTATATAATATATAAATAAGATAAAACATAATAGACATAAATTATGGACATTAAATTTATGAAAATTATAAAAATAATATATGGAGATTAAATTAAAGAAATAATATGAAGAGAAAATATAATATATATAAATTATGGACATTAAATTTATGAAAAAATTGAAATAATATATGGACATTAAATTAATAATATTAAAATATTAATTTAAAAAAATTAAGTTAAAAAATAATATTAAATTAGTTTTGTTTCATAAAACTATACCTTCAAGCATGTGTTATACATTAGTGTGTGTGTGTGTGCGCGCGCGCACGTGCACGCGTGTATATATATAGAGAGAGGAAGAGAGATAAAGAGAGATGAGAAGAAGAAGAAGAAAAGAGGCCACATTGGGCCTATTAGACAAAAATAATTTTAGACTATTTTAACTCTAATTATTTTTATGTGATTCAATTATTGGTTGATATATTTTCATATATCAATACGTTATTCTTATTGAGAAGGCTAACGTGAAATATTAATTTGTCAAAAATCATTAAGATGTGAATGAGAAATTGTCTTTTAAAGTAATCCCAAAAAGTTGATTGAAATACGTAAAATGAGTAATTCCACATTATTTGATGAAAAACACTTAAATTACTTTACAATGGTTAATGAAAAACATTTAAACCACTTTTATAATCCATTTTGGATTGCAGACCAGAGTCGGGTCGTAGGTCGTGAGTTTGGGTTTGGACTTATGCTGATCCAAGTAAAGAGAATTCTTTATAGAATTTTCTTTAAATTGATTCTAGTAATTTTCCTAACAAAAAAAAAAAAAAACTAACTCCACCCAATTCAAACACCTGAGTAACCATAAGCACCTAAGCAAAGGTGAAATTCGTTTTAAGGAAATATCGTTAAACGATAGTCTCGATCGACATAAATTTTTGGATTTGTTATTAGTAAAGAACTGTAAATATAATCTTATTTATTTACTGATTTCATGTAATTCAATTTATTATTGAAGAATATAATTTTTATAATGTTTATTAATGTTCTAAAATATTTGTTGTCGTATATTTTAAGTTCTGAAATATTTACTGTTGCATCTATCGGTTTTTGAATATTTGCTATAAACTACTTTATATTCCATAACATTTGAGTAAGTTACATTGAACAACAAATTTCACTAAGAGTTTATTATTATTATTATTATTATTATTATTATTTATGAGTATTATTTCATTGCCTATATATTTGTGACCTATTAGAAATCTTTAATGTAAATAATATTTAATTATATTAATTAAAAATTAGTATTTTTACCATTATTTCTATAAAGGCCGTGAATAGTAGGTAAAAGGTACTGACGGGTGTTTGGTTGATCGACACCCAGGGCAAGGAGGGTGTTAGTAAAAGTTTATTTTTTATTTTTTATTTTTTTTAAAACAAAGGGGTAAAAGAAAAAAAAATATTAAAGGGTAAAATAATAATTTTAAAATCATTTAGGTTTTATTTAAATTTGTATTGTATATTTAGGAAAAATAGGGTACATATAGAATTACCCACTTTGAATTTGGGTGGAGTTGTTTTTTTTTTTTTTTTTTTACTTTTTTTAATTATTATTATTATTATTATTATTATTATTATTATTATTATTATTATTTTGGAGCTTCTACATATACATATATTTTTGCTAGCCCTATACACCAAAAAAAAAAAAAAAAAAATTGCTTTTTAACTCAATTACTATTTTATGCTTTAAATAACTATCACACTAATCCCTCTAACTTTTTTATTTTTACAATTTCTTCCCTCATCCTCTCATTTCTTCTCTCGCGAGCCACCATATTTTTTTTTCTACTCTTTCATTGTCACTTCCACCCACATCTGCTCCGCAGTCCTTATCACCTCCAACCCCACCTCTTGTATTCTTTATTCTTTTTCTTTTTTCTTCTGCTCTTCTTCTTATTTTCTTCTCTGGATCCATGCAGATCCGTTGGACTGCAAGGAAAGAAGTAGAAGAAAAGAAGAAGGAAGAAGAAGAAAAGTGGAGCAGGGGGTGAAAGGTGATGGCCCAGGGGCATAAAGGGAATGGTAGGACAGAGACAAGTAGGGGAACGACGAGGCTTGGAGTGGGAGATAGGGGGTGTTAGTACATTTTCAAGAAAAATAATAGGTAGAAAAAAGAAAAAAGTAAAAAATTATTTTACAAAGAGTAAAAGGATAATATCAAAATAATTTTAAATTTGGAAATGATGGCGTACATTTAGCAAAAAGGGTGTACAAATAGATTTACCCTTTTTTTTCAAGTACCACCTCAAAATTTTTAAAATTACATTAAAAGTTATGACAAAATTACGGGAATTTTTTTTTTCCTATTTTGGCCATTTCTTCATGCCCAACTAAAATTCAATGTTGATTTATGACCTTTTTTGGGATCTATTATTTTGTTGATCCCGAGACTAACCACTAGTCCATAGAGTTAGGAATGTGAAAAATCAGAGTGGAGATCCCCAGTATAAACATTCATAATTATTTACACTACCATTTTAAATAATTGTGAACGAATGACATTAATTATTTCCATGACGGCACTAGTTAGCGAACGAATGACATTGATTATTTCCATGACGACGATTGTTTCAGATCCAGAAAATTTTAGATTGAAAGAAAGAGAAGGAGAAGTGATGTGTATGCAGAGAGGGTTGGGGCACGTAGAAATTGGAATAGTTAGAATTTGATAAAAGATAGGGGAGGGAGTTGGAGTTATCAGTGTTAGGTGATGAGGAAAAAATGGCTTAGGAATAGTGAAAGGAAATCCAGGAATTATAGAGAGAGAGATTGAAAATGAATGCAAAAAATAAGGTTTCTCTAGTATATACAAATGGGTATATGTGTTTATTCACCACCTGTCAAGGACTAAACACTAACAATGTTTTAGAAAATGGTTAATTATACTTTATCCCCCTATGGGTAGATCATTTTGCATTTGCCCTCTGTGGTATTCGCATCATCACTTTGCCCTCTATGGTTAGGCTTTTGTTGTACTTTACCCCCCCTCATCAGCACTTTGCCCTTGTAGTTAGACCTACATCTAAAGGTAAAGTGCATCAAAGCCTAATTACAAGAGACAACTGTTGTAATTCAAATAATAAACAATTGCAATGTCCTCATAATGTGTTTTAACAAATCTAATTGTGACATTTCTTTCTTAGTACTACTTCAACCGGTCACCACAAATTGCAATAAATATTATGAATATTTATGACCATTGTTACTTACTATTGTAAATGTTTCACTCTAAATTGTAATGTAATTATATAATTTGCAATTGTTGCTCTGTCAAATTGTAACAAATCTTATTGTGAAATTTATTTTAGTATTACTTCATCTTGTCATTACAAGTTATAACTTTGTCACAAAAAAATTGCAACAGCTAGTATAAATGTTCGTATGTTACTTATGATTATAACTTTATATTTTAAAATTATGACTTAATTATCTTAACTTTCAATTAGAGATATGTTATATTGTAACAATGTCTTTTTGATATTCAACTATACTAGGTGTCACAGGGTCGAAATTTTCAACACCAATTTCAACCGAGTGATGGCCTGATCGTTGCACAATCAGTCAGCCCACGGTGAATGCACTGCCTTGCAACAGAATTACACCGATAGATTGTAAACACACACGTTCCTGTAACGAAATACAACCGGAATGCACCGAAATACTACCGAAACGCACCCACACAACAGTACGCACACGTATTACGGGAAAACCCAACCTTGTATTAATAAACTCCGGTTACAAGGAACCAAATACAACTCTTTGTCTGTAAAATCCGCAGGCAAGCATTCTAACCTCTAAAAACAGACCACACGTTACAATTTATAGGCAAAAACGGCAGTTGACAGCCCCAACTGCATAGGCAGAAAGATGACACCTGTCCGACACATGTCAGCACCACAGGAGTTGGTTTTCCTGTCTGAAAACCAACCAAAACCTCCCAAGAACTGCCCAGAACTGCTCACACATGCACTGCACATGTCTGGAAACCACCAGTCCATCAGCTCACCAGGTAGCATTCTTCCAGCGTTTTTGCACCGTCCCAACGTCTGCCCGTTGCCATCTTGTACCGTAATCTGCCAACGTTCACCAACGTTTTGCCACGCCGCTGCATGGCCGGAACGTGTCGTTGCGCCCAACGACTGCCAACGTTCCGTGTGCTATTTCCGCACCAGAATGCACCGTTGCCCAACGGTGCATTATGCCGCTACATGACTAGGCCCAAAACGTAGCGTTGCACCTACGTCTTGTTTTGTTGTATCGTTCTGCCCAATGACGTCCCAATGCCGTATGCATTTTTCACACCAAAATGCACCGTCGTTCCCAACAGTCCGCCACGCCGCACACATAACATTGTTTACCACGTATCGTTGCACCTCCGTTGCACCGTTTTGCCTCGGTACCGCACCGAGATCTTCCTTTGGTCCCGTCAATCCCCAACGAGAACCCCATTATCAATAACCTCTGCTAATGCCGCCAACGTGCGTCCACATTGCCCAACAGCGCACCGTTTTACCAACGCCTGCCCAACAGCTTGGTCCAGCGCCTCCCCGCTCCTCCAACGTATGTTGCCGCGTCCAAGGCACCATTTACAACATAGTGTTGCACCTACGTTGCACCATTTTGCCTCAGTCCCGCACCGAGGTCTTTCGCACTGCCCAACACCCACCGGTGTTGTGCAACAACGCTGCTGCCCACCGATAGGCACCAATCTGGTGCCCCTTTTGCCAACGAACCCATCCATGCCGCATGAACCATGTCCGGTAGCAAATCACACCAAGTTAGTGCTGTTTGGTCCTCCAGTATTGTTAGGGTCTAACACTAGGGCTTAAGGCTTACTCGCCAAATTGCAACTTTGTAATTCTAACTTGCAAAAATTATTATAAATGTTTGTAAGAAGTGCTACTTACTATTGTAAATTTTTCACTCCAACTTGTAACACATATATCTAATATTGCAATTGGTCTTATGTCGGGTCATAACCAGGTTACATAAAGTTGTAACTATACTAGTGCTTAACCATTGCTCAACAAATTGTAACAATATCACTCCAAATTGAAACAACTTATATGAATGTTTGTCATCATTGTAACTTTTCTACTCCAAATTGTAACATAATTGTGTTATATTGTCATTGGTTTTTTGTCACTTCGAAATAAAACTCATTGTGAAATTTGTTTAATTTTAAACATAAACAATAAACTTAATTAATAAATATTTAGTCATTTTAGTTTGATTACTAACATGCACAAGATAAATTTTTATTAAAATTCATAAAGATAATTACTTAATTACAATTAAATAATCGCCTATCTTTTTCTTTTCTTTTTTTTATTTTATTTCTTTGGTTAACTTCAACTAGATTGAATCTCTTTAGTGGGGTGTTAACTTGTTTTGACTTTGCGTTTAATATTATAGTTAACGTAAACTAAAATGCCAATAAGAACTAAAAAATAAGTTGATAAGCAATAAAAGAACTTATCACTTACCTCCCATGTTACTTTGTCTAATACTACAAACATTCTCTATCATTTAAAAATACCAGTCAACCTCTTTGACTTTTTTTTTTTTTGGTTACAAAAATACATAAATACATTTCTCTTATTTAAACAAAATAATTTTTTATTCTTTTAATTTTTCAAAAGTTTACTAATATCTCTATTTCTAAAAATACTTTTTATTCACAATTTTTTTTAAAAACATTACATTTACTACCACCCTACGCACCACCGCTATCCTTTCTCTCATCAGTTCTTCTTCTTGTTCCTCTCTATCTCTCCCTCTACTTTTCTCTCTCAGTAGGGGTTACTGGGTGATGGGTGGTGGTAGGGGTGCGGGTAGGAATAAGATTTGTTCAAATAGAGTATGGGGTAGGAGTGGGAGTAGGGATTGTTCCGACAAGGTGGGGGATTGTTCCAACGGGGTTGGGGGTGGGGGTGGGGGTGAGGTTAAGTAGTTTTGTTCTTTAAATTTGTTTTAAAAAATAGGGACTGTTAAACATAAGTATTATTTGATATTTTAATGAAATAATTAACTTGAATATTTTGTTGGACTAATACCTTTATTGAGATTTGATTACAGAGATTAGTTCAAATGACTGATGAGGAAAGTGAGAAATCAAGATAAAGGTTCAAGATGATTGCAATGGAAGTTGTCGAAAAACATTTTAGATATTTTTATTTTTTTTTTAATAATTCCAAGTAAAACAACTCACTTTTTCTATAAACTCTTGATGCAAAATGACTAGGATCACAAACTGCAATTGAATTGATGAATTTGATCTTTGGGCTAACAGGATCACAAACTGCAATTATCGTCGAATACCGCAATTATCATAACCTAACTTTATTTAGGCGATAAAAATGGTTTAGAATTAATTAATACTAAACTAAATTAACCTAATTAAACTAATATTACTAATATAGACTTTTATGGGAGTAAATTGCCTAGGGATTAATTTCGTCCACTTAAATATGTTCGTTTCAATCTAGTTTACATTAATGGCTTTCATCCTATCCGACAATCTCGGTATCGAAATCTCACTCACTACCTCTCCCGAGTGTAAAATGAGTGAATATGTGATTTCGTGTCAACGCCGAAGTCCCCCTCGAGCGTCTATACGACACTTGGTCACATGAGTCTCGCCCCAACCTCACGGATTGCACACTTTCTAACTCCCTCCTGGATTATTAGATCGTCGCGTTGTGTTTAACCCTAATCCAAATTCGGGATTACCTCTCTCGAGTGTCAAACCCTGTATTCTCCATATATCTTAACAAGCATATAAATTTGATAAAATGGTAAACACAATCGGATAAACATGAACAACCATTAACAAAACAACATTTTATTCAAACAATTTTTTCGTGGAGTCAATCACTCCCTAGAAAATATATGTTTAGCTACACATGGCAATTGCCCTATATATAATGAAATACAAGCTAAACATATACAAATACAAACAAGGGTTTAAGAATAAAAAAGAGAAACAAAAGAGTTTAGCCTTTATCCAAAGATGTGACGGTTCTACGTCCATGATTTCCACTCCCAGCTTGATTTCTCTTCTTGAATTTATGATATCTCCTTGTTGGTATGCCCTTGGAGCTCTCAAGGGACTCCCAAAACGTTCTAAGTGTGTGGGAGAAAGAGGGAATGATATAGGGATCCAAAATATCAAGAAAATATCCCAAAATATATATTTTGTTTGCTGTCGAACCGCCACAGTGGTGGAAATACAGAGAGTTTAGCAACTCTCTGCATTTTTCCGCTGCAGCGGTAGTGTCACTGCTGCAGCGGTGACATCCTTTGGTACGTTAGCTGTAACTTTCTCGTCCGAACTTTGATTGAGTTGAGTCAAAAACCTATGGAAAGATAAAACAAAGATCTACAACCTCCATGTTTTTCATTTTCCCAAAACCGAATCGCATTATTGTCAAAAATGTCCTTGAAGTTACTACACCTGTACCAATTTTGCCTCTTTTCACCCATTTATTCAAAAAACCTATAAAACAATACAAAAATACATTAAACTAACAAAAGTGATTGAAAACACACAAATATTTGATTCTAAAATTACTTGATTTATTGGTAAATAAACCATTCATCAAATACCCCCCAAACTCAAACGTTTGCTTGTCCTCAAGTAAACACACAAACAAAAGAAAATAAACTACTACAACTAATTAATGAACTACAATACTAAAAATGAAAAACACAAATAAACTAAAAAACCACAACATGTGAGTTTTGAATTTTATCTAACCGGTCAAAAAGTTTTCCCTCATTGGCCCTGAATCCTATCGAGTTCAAGAGTAAAATGCACCATGTGGTGTTCTAGAATTTCAACATTCAATGATAGTAAGCACCATTCTAGATCCTATCAACGTGTGTGTGATAAAATTCAATTATAAAACTATCCGTCGATCGGATTGGATTATCCATCAATAAAGCTCATGACTAAAACCAAAAAGGTATAGGAAATCCATAAGCCTGACTGGGTTCTCCACTAATGTAGGCTAAACAATTCAAAAAAATCAATAGGGCTTGGTTCGATTTTTGGAAAATGGCTAAGGGTATATCTGGAATATAAAACAGGTAAACGTCATTTACTCAACGATACCTGAGGCACAACGTTTTGCAATAAACATTCTCGAACCCCCAAATATCAAGTCAAAATGACCCTGAACAAACATTGAGAAAAATAAAACCATATATACACTTGTTTCTTTTCTTTTCTTTTTTTTTTTCTTTTTTCTTTTTTTTTATCAAACACACCCTCAAACGTATTTGATTTTTACAATTTCATAGGTGTGGGGAATACGAAAGAAAAATGACAAGTGAGTACTCGAATACCAATCTAATTAATAGTTCGCCAAAAACCCAACTGTTCACTTCAAGTAGCGTAAACAAACGCTAACTTGATTTCACTCAAAATTGTGCCTTAGGTTCAACGATATAGATTTGGAAAGAATTCAATTGGCCAAGGTATTAGTTACATGTTCAGAATTGAAACGGCTTTAAGGCTTTGACAGGTAACGAGGGATAAACATATAACAAGGTAAGTTTTAAAGGCTCAAGTGACCAAAATGAATGCCTAAATCATATCTCCTGAACTACCTCGCCTAGGATTTTGCCTCAAATTTCCCCCAAATCAGGTTCTAGAATCCCTATTGTCATGAACTTGACTAATGGATAATCATTTTCAAATCGATTGGATAGTTATACATTGAGTTTATGTGTTCGTGCAAGTAGGATCCACAATTACTTTTACTAAGACGTAATGTCAAGCACACAGAACACACATGAATGAGCATTATGCTCGAACTCAATAAACAACCAGGGAACAGAGTTATTTAGTAATGGCTCAGATGAAGTACAAAACTCAGCACAAAACAACAACAACTAACCTAAACAAACATGCATACATTTAAACAATAAAGCATAACTAACAACTAAAACACATACTAAACATACTACATATTACCCCTGAACTTAAAATGGGCAGTGTCCACATCGACCCATCAGCAATCCCAATGAAAGCATAAAGTATGATAACGAAGACGAGGGTTTAGAACACGTACCTCGGAGGCGAGACAATCTCGCTTCCGAATCAAGTTGGCGGAGATGGATCTAATTTATTTTTTACTTGGGTTGCCTCCTAAGAAGCGCTTGGTTTATTGTCCTCAACCTGACACAGAGAACGACTCGTTAAAGAGCGGCTTCTACCCATAGTAAGTGTCGTACAACACCACATATGGGTCTTTATTCAGTATGCCCTCAAGACTGATGAGATTTGGATCTGTTCGGCTCAACCTCTCAATAAGATTCTTCACCAGCTCATGTGCTCGGTTGGCAAGAAAGTACGTTGCAAATGGCGACGAAGGACAAGTGAGCCACAAAAGATCCTTGTAGATGTGATCATCTTGGATCGGTGGTGGCATCATAATGTGGATCTCCAATGGTGAAGAATCACAATCGTCGATCCATGCTTGGGTTTTTGTCTCATTCGATTCGTCGCTATTGAACTTACCCAAGCTCCTTCCTCTCGTCTCTAGTTCCTCACGGTGGCTTTCACATGATATGACTTGTGTATCTCTCAGTGCCACCGCGTCTGCCTTTGCCTCAACAAAGTAGATAAGATAACCGATTTGTGTCTAAAGAGACATTACGGTTGCATCGATTTCGGCGCAAACCATATCAATATTGTCGAGACAATCCTCGTGCTTGTTGATCCTATCATTTGTTTCCCTTCAAAATGCCTGAGTCAGCCCCATAAATTCCACTAACATTTCCTCCAAGGTGGAAGACCTCCACATCTTGGTCCGGGGTGTCAATCCACGACTCCAAAGCGGTAAAACTATCCACCAAGCTTTGGTAACTTGGTGAATAATTCCAATACTGAAAATTGAACTCGGCCATGTCTTCCAACAATCATTAGGCTTCATCCACGGTTAGTTGGTAGAAAGAGGTGGTATTGTTTCCTCTTTCAACCCACGTTCTGGTTGAGGCTAATAACCCATCGAGGAAGTTCAGTAGTTGACATTCTCTTGGGAAACGATGGTTTGGGAACCGGAACAACAACTCCTTGTATCGATCCCAAACACAATAAAACGGGTCAGAATCCCGTTGAAAGAAATGCAAAAGTACCTGTTGATCTAACATTTTCAAGTACCTTACAGGAAAAACAAAAACAAAACTACAAAGAAAAAATTATAAACAAAAGAAATGCCAAAAACACAATATCAACAACAATCTAAAACACAATCCCCGGCAATGGTGCTAAAAACTTAGTAGCGCATAGATACGTCGCTACTTTCACCGTAAGTGTACAAGTCAAGTTTTAGTATAGATTGAAAGAGTAGGGGTTGTCGTATACACAGGGATTGGTTGAGTTTATCATCGAGTACTGCAATTATCATAACCTAACTTTATTTAGGAGATAAAAATTGTTTATAATTAATTAATACTAAACTAAATTAACCTAATTAAACTAATATTACTAATATAGACGTTTATGGGAGTAAATTGCCTAGGGATTAATTTCATCCACTTAAACATGTTCGATTAAATCTAGTTTATATTAACGGCGTTCATCCTATCTGACAATCTCGGTGGTGAAATCTCACTCACTACTCTCGAGTGTAAAGTGAGTGAATATATTACTTCGTGTCAACGCCGAAATCCCCCTTGAGCGTCTATACGATACTTAGTCACATGGATCTTTCCCCAACCTCACAGATTGCACACTTTCTAACTCCCGCTCGGGTTATTAGATCGTCGCGTTGTGTTTAATCCTAGTCTGAATTTCGGGTTTATCTCTCCCGAGTATCAAACCCCGTATTCTCCATATATCATAATAAGCATATAAACATGATAAAACGGTAAACACAATCAGATAAACATAAACAACTGTTAACAAAACATCAATTTATTCAAACAACGTTTTCGTAGAGTCAATCACTCCCTAGAAAATATATGTTTAGCTACACATGGCAATGACCCTATATACAACGAAATACAAGCTAAACATATATAAATACAAACAAGGGTTTAAGAATAAAAAAGATAAACAAGAGAGTTTAGCCTTTTTCTGAAAATGTGACAGTTTCACGTCCGTGATTTCCACTCCGAGCTTGATTTCTCTTCTTGAATTTGTGATCTCTCCTTGTTGGTATGCCCTTGGAGCTCTCAAGGGACTCCCAAAATGTTCTAAGTGTGTAGGAGAAAGAGGGAATGATATAGAGATCCAAAATATCAAGAAAATATTCCAAAATATCTATTTTGTCTGCTGTCGCACCGCTTCAGCGGTGGAAATGCAGAGAGTTTAGCAACTCTCTGCATTTTCACCGCAGCGACGACACCCTTTGGTATGTTGGCTGTAACGTTCTTATCCGAACTCTGATTGAGGTGAGTCAAAAACCTATGGAAAGATAAAATAAAGATCTAGAACTTCCATGTTTTGCATTTTTCCAAAATCAAATCGCATCATTGTCAAAAATGGCCTTAAAGTTACTGCACCTGTACTAACTTTGTCTCTTTTCACCCATTTATTCAAAAAACCTATAAAATAATACAAAAACACATTAAACTAACAAAAGTGCTTGAAAATACACAAATATTTGAATCCAAAAGTATTTGATTTTTTGGTAAATAAACCACTCATCAAAAATCGAAATAGTCAAAGACTATTTTGCAGCATTTGGTCGAATAGCCTCAATTTGGTCGACCGGCCCTTGTGCAACGGTTTACTTTCTGACCATAGCACTGCCTTTATCTGTTGACCAACCTTATGGTCAGTTTACCAAATTATCCATTGAGTTTCCCTATTATCTTCGTTTCGGCTACTAGATTCGTTAGTCGACTAACCCCAACCGTCGGTTGACCGAATTGGCCAATAGGTCACCTTTTTAACTACCTTAAGCTTTTGTTTTCGTTAGTCGACCGACCCATTTTGTCGGTTGACCGAATTGACCAGAAAACTCATCATTTTGTGTGTTAAAACCATTTATTCACTTAAACTCTTTACGAAATCATTTTTATGATTTAACACTTTATTAAAACCATTTAGAATCTTGAATTTATCACTTCTGATTAAGACACACATAAGATTATTCATTTTTAAGTGTCGTGCATGATCCTAATTTGGGTTGCATTAAGAGCATAAGGGTAATGAGTTGTTTTCACCTAATTGTCTTCAACATCTCCAATGCTTTGAAAATCTTCATTATCTTCATCTTGCATCGGTCTTGAATTCTTTTGATTCTTCAATAATTGCTTCATGAATTCTTCAATGATTAATCTTTTTCAACCATTTATTTTTCTCATTTCAACCTATGGAATTTTTAATCTGAAACCATCCAATAAAACCATTAGTTTCATAAAATATCAATATTTAATTGTCCATCAAAACATTAGGTTCAACAGATCTTATCAAATTTGTTTGAATGAAAAGACCAAAATACCATTAATTTTAAAGTGAAATGATAAAATTACCCTTGCTTCAGTTAGAAATTTTACTGTTGCACTTAGGTCAGAATTACAAGGGGTTTTAGAGGTGAAGAAAATATCATAGGGTCCAAAGTGAAATTAGGTCTAACTACAGGATGCAAAGTGTAATTAACCCAATTATCAGTGGGCATCACATCATCAACATATTTTTCTAGCAAACCTTCTAGGATAAGACACTCTTACTACTTGCCTTTTAGGCAAGGTCCAATACATATTCAGTCTCTAGTTTGATCATCCTCACATCATCAGCATATTGGTATATATTCCGAGTTAAATTATACTCACTTAGCATGGTGTAAGCTAGTCCTGATGAATCCTTTATATCATCAGTTGATTAAAGCCCATCAGTCCACTCTTTACATGTTATACATAAAGATAAGTCTATCGTGAACTTGATTTCTAGCACTTAGTCTAACATCTTCGCATATTGATCGACTTTAGGCTTATGGAATCCATACCCAAAAAGTCCCGTGGTGGAAGACCACGCAAGCGATATCTCATATGATCTCGATTACAACTTAATATTTTTTAGGGATATTTATTTAAATATCATATTTCAACTTATTTAATTTGTTTAGCATGCAGCACAAACATATAACAAAATAAATAAATGTCACATACACGCATATGCTAATTGGGTAAAAAATAAAGTAGCATTAGGATGATCATGGACTTGTAATTCGATTCGGACCAAGCTACTGGACCAAATTTTTAGGTATAATTAAGTTATGTAACTAATTAAACTAAACCAAAGATGGAACATTTGGTGGGCCTTCTTCTTAGGTTTTCAATATCCTAGCCTCCATTGCTCCAAACTCCTGACTGGGCTCTTTGTTTTATTAAAATTATAAATATATCGAAAAATAATCAAAAGAAAGGGATACATTTTAGAGAGAGAAAGTGGTATCTAGAAGAGGACCAATACACAATACAACGAAAAGAAAATGAGGTAGTGTATGCAAGCCATTGAAAAATCCTCAATAAGAAATAAAAACCCTGATTGAAATAAAATATCCAACCTACAAAATTACGACCATTCCAAACCAATTACGTAGCTCAAACGGGTTTAATCCATGATCTTTCCATAATTAATATATATAATACATCTTATGTAAAAAAAATAAAAAATGGTCAATCTTATTACGAAATCTAATTGTATCGATAAATATTGATATTTTCTAATTAATTAAAAAAAATCATTATTATCTCATAAGACTATTAATTCAAATTAAAACAAATCATATGTCTATTATAATTTATCTCATAATAATTAAAATAGAATTCAATTTAAATTTTGAATTATCTAAATTCCGTATCCATTAAAGTTATCTCATAATATTAAAATGGAATTATTCAGAAAATATGTATACTCTTGCAACTAACCAATATTTAAAATTTAAAGACTTTATCTTTAAATCAAAATTTAAAAATAAAAAATAAATAAATAAGGATAAAGTATAACTTAGATAAATAATAATAATCATTATCTATAAACTATTATCTCATACCAATTTAAAATTATCAATTAAATATTTAATTAAGGAAGTTTAAAATTTTAAATTTTAGATAAGATACATAATCTGATTTGATAAGATTTTTTAAAATATTTTAAAAGATGTCAAATCTGAGGGTTAATTACTCTTTGTCCCCTATGGTTAGGCCTTATTGCACTTTGCACCCACGTGATACTTTCGTCAACACTTTGTCCTCTATAATTGTAGTTAGGCCTTGTTGCACTTTACCCCATCGTAAGCACTTTTTCGTTAACTTTAATGGTCAAAATGTAAAAACCTAGCGAAAATACCACAAGAGTACAAAGTGCAATAAGGCCCAACCACAAGGCAAAAGAGTAATTAACCCCAAATCTGATTAAGGCACATTTTAAAATTCAAATTTGATAGCTCAGTCAACTTTTGACTTTTTTTTCTTAAATATCCGAAAGACTAAATCTTGCATAATCTAATAGAATTGAAGGAACCTGGGTTTCACCAAAACAAAAACGAGTTATCCCGACGGGAATGATCACTGTCTTGCCGCCATGGTGGTCCAAACCACCATAGTTGTGCCACCGCGAGGGTAAATCACCACAGTAGTGCATTGTCATTGCTGGGCAGTGTTGTCGTAGAGACGCTCCCTTTCCTAACTACACTGGCATGAACTGGGGTGCATAACTGTTGCATTGATGTCGTTATTATCGTGCACTGTTTGCTTCCACTGGCATCACAATTTTTGTCGTGATGCCATTCTCTCTAATTTCTCGATTTTTATTTTTTTAGTAATTTTAATAAAAACATTTTATAAAATTAATACTTAAAAAAAAAACAATATATCATCAATATTACTATGTTGCAATATTTTGTAAAACATAATAAAAAATAATTCATATTGTATTAATTATGGATGTGGCTTTAATACCACTTGAAAAGAGAACTGAATATTTAAAACACTAGATTTATGCAATGGAATATATAAAATTAAATCACAATTTAATATTATGTTCCTCTAAACTGGATCGATTTGCATAAACATATAACATATAAAATAGGTAAAATCAAATCGTATTTAATTTTATTACCTCTTTTGGTACTTTTGCCTCAAAACCGGTAATTTCTGAGATGTGATTTGAGAAAAATCTTTCAAGAGTAGTTTGATCTGATTAGGTTCTGGCAAGAGATACAGTTCTCCTAGAAGCAACACAATTATCTTGCCTCTAACAGTATCTACACAGAAAACTCAAAATGAAAAGTAATCTTGAAATTTATAAGAATCATATTCTAATCCTAATATATTAAGGTAGATCTCATTTGAATATAGGTGGTAGTAAGATTCAAGTCAGTAAAACAAATACAAAAATAAAATATTAGACATAAAGGGGGTGTACAAAATTTGCATTAGGAAGTGGCCAATGATAGCCTTCCCCGTTTCTCTTAGTTGTCTAGGGTTCAAAACCGTGGATCCCATTTTTCGATATTTTTACTCTAACCTTCAAACTTCTAAAAGTTCAGCATTGCTACATATTTCTTTTTCAAGACTATCCTAACTTCTATTTTTCATTGTGCCTGACCCATTAGGTTCATAGCAGAAATTGGATGGCGAAATTAATTAATTTACTAATAATTGAACAATTAAAATGAGAACAATTACAATGTTGTCCTTCTATGGGAAGACATTTCCCCAAAGGCGTTTTCTCCAATTTTAAGACACGTCTATTCACATATCACTACCATGATTAGTTGTTAGAAATTTCAACAAGAGAACGTTTTTATGTATGATTTTCATTTTATACAATCTCTCTATCCTGTATTTTCGAAAAGAACCATAAGGTATGGATAAAATAAATACTTAGTCTAATAATATGTTCATTTATTAATAATATAATTCCTAATAAAACCACTTGGAATCTCATCTCAATTGTCCCACTGCTCTAGTTATAGTGTTGGCTCAGAGAGCAACCTAAGAGGGGGTGAATTGGATAGTTACAAAAAATTTAAACAATTAAATATTCAAACACAAAATCTCAAATTCCCTAAATTGATTATTTCTAGATTAGTAGTGGAAATGTGGTTAATATAAATGCACACCCAAACAATTAGAAAAGAGCAAACAATGCAACACACAAAGATTTATCATGGTTCAGCAAACCAGTATTACCGACGTCTAGTCCTCGATCTCCATGGAGATTCACAATCCACTAAACCCCTAATTTATTTCCCTGGTAGGAACCAAACTCTTATAATCTTGATACTTTTCACAGGCTTAGAATCAACTTTTACAACCCTGATTCTTTTACAGGCTAAGAATCAACCTACCACTATTACACTTACCATTTTTGCAGGTTTAGGACGAACCTTTACAATCACACTTAATTCAATTACAAGAAAAATTAGAACATAATCTTTCCAAGGGAAAGGACTAATCTAATCTTTTTGTAAACCAAAGATCAAACTCTAATTTTTTTTTTAGGCTACAGATCAAAATCTAGCTACCTTGATTAGACACCGACCCAAACGGATTTAATCTGCTCAAACTCGCAAATACAAAAAATAGCAAGTTTATTTCCACAAAGAGGTTCTACCACCTTAATACAAATATACTCAATAATGTCCCAAATATAACTATGTGATAAATATAATGTGAGACAAACTAAACTATTTTAAAATAATTAACACACAAGTAGAACGTAATCAGATTTCTCAATTAAAAATCATTTAAAAGATTTTCAAGAATTAAGTTCAAAAACGATTTTTCCAAGACACATTAAACAAACAATAAATTAGTAGTAATCTAAGAAAGCAATAAAATAAAAAATAAAAAATAAAAAAAAAATTGGAAGGATCTTACCGGGATTCGTCAAAAGTGATGCTGATTTCGCAATAAAGAACATAAACTATTGACACAAACAGTGAGTGTCTTAGATCAAGAATTTCGAATATAATATCACTTATAAATCTCCGCAATAAAATCTCTTTTAGAATGATAGAAAGTTGATGTTCTTGATGTATTCAATCCCAATCCCGTATGTTTATATTAATAGACCTAAAACTAGACCTCTAACGGCTAGTTTTTAAATATCATGACTCTAATGACATCACAAGATGTCATATATCATTTAGATTCGAAATAGATATTTTTCAATTAAAAATATTCTTAGAAAAACTCATTTTGGTTCTTAAAACTTTTTCAAATCAAAATCCATACAAATAGGAAGTATTCAATCACTTTAATTAAAATAATATTTAATTAAATAGACCAATTAAATAGAAATCTCATAATTTATGATATATGAAAAAAATATTTCAAATTACCTTAAAAACCTCCCTTGGAATCATCAAAACCAAATTGGATTAATCAGTAAACAAATCAGTCTAACTATTGACTAACCAAGTTGGTCGACCAGCTATCTGTCGTCGTTTTACTGACCTCTCACAACAATCATTTAATTAACCGTTGTGCTGGTCCTGTAGGTTAACCAATTGGACTAGAAGGTCTTCCATCCTTCCTATTTCGGCTATTGTTCTCATTAGTCGACCGATCCATTTTGTCAGTTGATCGAATGGACTGGTAGGTCACCCATTTCACTTCCAAAATACACTGTTTTGGTTAGTCGACCGACCTATTTTTCCGGTTGACAAAATTTACCCGAAAAATCATCATTTTGATCATCAAAACAAAATTTTCAATTAGGCCCTTCACCAAAATCATTTCACATGCCTAGCACATTATAAAACACAATTTTGACCCCTAAAATAATCACAACCACATAATATTAATTCATTTTAAAGTGTCATACGTGATACTAATTTGGGTTGCATTAAGAGTATATAAGTAATGAGATGTTTTTATCCAATTGTCTTCAATACTCTTCAAATCTTCATCATCTCCATTATTCACCCATTATATATTCTTTGATGATTCATCTTCTTAATCAAATTATATGGAACTATAAATCTGAAATCACTTAGTAAAAACATTTATCCCATAAAAATATCAACACTTAATTGTCCATCAAAACATTAGGTTCAACAATCTCCTTTTTATTTTTTTATGATCGTAATTAATTTTGTTGTTTTCTCAAAAAGATAATATAATCATGCTTCCCCTAAATCTAAGGATAGGTAAGTTAAACTCATTTAAGCACCATTAGTGAAAACATATAAAACTTTAAATTTCTCTCTAATATAATTGCAAAAGATTTCTTCCCATTTATAATTGCAATGCTTAGGCGAAGAAATATCGTAAACATTAACCTATCTACTATTTTCATCTCAAAAAGTGGGGGCCATGAAGAGAACAATTTTTAAGATTAATCTAATTATCTTGAGGCAATTTCAAGAGATCATCAAAATATTTCAATACAGCACGAAATCATATAATTTCAAATAAGTCAACGTGCTTTATTTCAGAATACCAATTAATAACTCACCATTAGATATACTCAAACTCATTTCCACAATGAAGTACAAAGACATGGAGCATATCACAATCATGATGATTTATGAAATTAATTGATATAAGTCTGGTGCACGCTTAAACATGGATAAGTGCACATTTATCTCATAACATTTCAGCTCTCTTTCAGCATAATAATCATTTAAAAAATAGAAGACATTAATTGTATACTAGACACTTAATGCCTATAAGGTTATCCACGTGCAATAGTATCAACAAATTGATAATATCTATTCAGATGATCATATAGATGGTATCAAATATCGATTAATATGATTTCATAAAGCGATATCAACTATGCAAGTTTAATATTATACGATATGCCGACAAATAGGATTATACTTAACACTGATTTTATCAAACATCTCTTAGTTATAAAAATTTAATCAATAAACCAGTATTAGCTAACAATAGAATTCCATGTAGGCATATAATCAAGACATGATATTTACAATGAGGCGAATCAATTTCTGTGAACATAATATAAATTTCACATATAATCATATATTTTAACAAATCAGCTTAGTTCGATGATGAAAAAGTCAAGGATTGATACAAAATGATTGATTTTCATAACATGTTTTATATATTTTCAAACATTTTTTTAGCGGATATCATATAGTATAACATAAGAAAATCGTACACAAATATGTAAACTTATCTGATCATCATGCAATAATTCTTAAGACAACAAAACAACATGTAAAACAACACAGGTCATAGAAAGTCTTACCGGCTTATTTAAACTGATTTTCTTACTCATGGAATAGTCTCCAAAATCATATGATTTTCGTCTTTAGGTGTCAAAGACATAAATTTTACTTTATCTTCTGTAACATGCTGAGAAGAACCACTTCCTAGGAACAATTTGTCCTTGCTCATAAATGTTTATTAGATTAATTTGCAAGGAGCACCTCAAAAAGTTCTTAGATGATACACAATCTACGTGGGTCCGATCTTGTTAGTTGGAGTCTCATTTATTCCTTTAAGAACCCATACCTACTTTTCTTTATATTATGATTGAAAAGAATTCCTTATAGTATGCCCCCACAATGTTACAGTTAAAACATTTCACAACTTTCTTAGTTTCAGAAAAGAATTTTTGAAATATTTTTTGTTTAAGATTTTTCTGAAAACCAAGACCAGCTTTGTCGATGACACCTCTTGAACTTCCCAAAAGCATTTTTAAATTATTCTCATCAATTGTGAACTTGACAACAATAGAATTTAAATCATCAACTTTGGATTTTAATTCATTGTTTTCCTTTTCTAAAACACATTTGATATTTTTCGAAATCTGATTTTTAAAATAAGTGTTCTCAGCCTCATAATTTTCAATCTGTATGTTTAATGAAATCACTGTATTTTGCAGGGCACTAATTTAAGAATACTGATTTTTATAATCATGCAATAGTTTTTGATAGACATCAAATAATTCATCAAAATTTAAAGGACAAGAACTAGAACATTTAGGTACCTCATTCCCTTTCGCCATTGGGTAAATGTCGTAATTTCCTCATTATTGTTTGGTGTTTTGGAACTATTGGAATCTGAGTCATCCCATATTTCTTTCATAGATCTCTTTTTTCATTTTGATTTCCTTCCTGATCGGTCCTTAAATCCACAAATAACTGACTTATGGGTCATTAGGTTACCAATGAGTTCATCAATAGTGTATTTGGAGAGATCTTTGGTTTCCTCAATTGCAGTCACTTTTAGTTTCCAAATTTTTGTCAATGATCTCAAAATCTTTCATGCTTTATCCTAGATAGAATACGCCCTTCCGAGTTGACCAAGATTGTTACATATGTTATTGAATCTCGTATACATTTCCGGGATTGTTTTTGTATCACCTATTATGAACATTTCGAATTGATGAAAAAAGGCATTAAATTTGGATTGTTTCACTTTATTAGTCCCATCATGTGTGATTTGCAATGTATCCTACATTTCTTTAGCCAATCCGCAACTTGAAATACTACTATACTCATTTGCATCTAAAGAACAGAGTAAAATATTCATAGCTAGAGCATAAATAGATAATTTTTGTTTATCATATTGATCTAGTTGTTCTTTTTTTTTAACAACTCATTTTTCTTTAGGAATGTACGGGCCAACTTCAATGACCAACCAAGCATCATACTTAGTTGCTTGAAGAAAGATAATCATTCTATCTTTTCAAAATGCATAGTTATCACCTGTGAATAACAAAGGACGATGGATAGATTGTCATTTAGCTAGAGTGTTTACATAGTCGTTCATGCGATCGTTTAGCTAGGATGTAAAGTCTATTGAGTTAAACCACTTCTGATACCAATTATTGACCTAAAGAGCTACCCAAGAGGGGGTGAATTGTGTAGTTACAAAAAATTAAACAATTAAATATTCAAACATGAAATCTAAGTTTCCCTAAATTGATTATTATCTTTATTAGTAACGGAAATGTGTTAAATCTAAATGCAACCCAAATAATCAAAAAAGAATAAACAATGCAATAATAAAGATTTATCCTGGTTCTGCAAGCTAGTCTTACCTACTTTCAGTCCTCCGAACTTCATCGAGATTCGCAATCCACTAAGCCCTAATTCCTTTCCCAGGAATGAACCAAACCCTTACAATCTCGAATCTTTACACATGCTCGAAATCAATCTTTACAATCTTAATTCTTTTACAAGCTAAGAATCAACCTACCACTATTACACTTATTCTTTTCACAGACATAAGAAGAATTTTTACAATCACACTTAATTCAATTGCAGGAAGAATTAAAACCTAATCCTTTCAAGGAAAAAGTCTAACATAATCTTTTTGCAGACCAAAGATCAAACCCTAATATTTTTGTCAAGTTAAAGATCAAAACCTAACTATCCTGATTAAGTACCGACCTAAACGTGTCTAATCCGCTCAAACTTACAAATACAAAAAATAGAAAATTTCTTCTCATAAGGAGTTTCTACCACCTCAATAAAAATATATTCAATTAATATCTCTAATATAACTATACGATAGATAAAATATAAGGTAAACAAATCTGATTTAAAACAATTAACACACAAGTAACACGTAATCAATTTTCTCAATTAAAATTGTTTAAAAGATTTTCAAGAATTAAGTTCAGAAATGATTTTTTAAAGACACCTGAACCAAGCAATAAATTGTTAGTAATCTAAGAAAATAATAAAGAAAGCACAGAAGGATCTCATCGGGATTCATCGAAAGTGATAATGATTTCGCAATAAAGAACATAAACCGATGACACAAACAATGAGCGCCTTAGATCAAGAACTTTAAATATAATCTCACTTATAAATCTCAGCAATAAAATCTCTCTTAAAATGATATAAGGATGATGTTCTTGATGTATTCAATCTCAATCCCGCAGGTCTCTATTAATATACCTAAAACTAGACCTCCAACGACTAATTTTCAAATGTCAAGACTCTAAATAACATCCCAAGACTCCACACACACACACATATATATAATAGATCTTTTTTATTTAAAATATTCGTAGAAAAACTCATTTTAGTCCTTAAAATGTTTTCAAATCAAAATTCATAGAAATAGGAAGTATTTAATCATTTTAATTAAAAGAATGTATAATTAAATGGACCAATTAACTAGGAATGTCATAATTCATGATATATAATGAAAACATTTTCAAATTTCCTAAAAATCTTCCTTGGAATCATTCAAACCTAATTGGATTGACCATAAAACAAATTAGTCAAATCGCGGACTAACCACGTCGATCGATCGGCTCTCTACTGTTGGTTGACCGACCTCTCACAACGGTCATTAAGCCCCCCGTTTGGTAACCACTCCCATCCCAAAAATTCTCATCTCATTTCTAGATTTTTATTGAGCATAACATTTCGTAACCACTCCCATTTTTTTGTTTTCATTCTCATCTCATTCTAAAATGGGAATTGTGCCCATTTTTTTCTTAAGGTTTGAGAAACAAAAAAAAAAATATTTCTAAAGATTCCCATCTCATTCCCAAAAATTAAAGAGGGTCACCGCCGCCGTCCGCCACCAGTCGGCCACTATCAGCCGCCGACTGACCACCGTCAGCCTTCTGCCAGCCACCGGCCACCGTCCGGTCGCCACCGCCGTTGCCGACGCCGACTGGCAAGGACATAGAATACGCCGCTACTTATACTCACAAGTATACGAGGTCAAAGTTTTAGTATAGTGTGATCGTTAATATCAAATTATCATATGCATAGGGATTAGTGTCGTTACTATCGAATACCGCATTTGTCGTGACCTAACTTTATCTAGGCGAAAAACAAATGTATTTAATTAATTAAACTAATACAAATATAACCTAAATTAACTACACTAATATGCTAATATGTTTTAGGATCAAGAATTGCCTAGGGATTAACATGTTTACAAATACGTGTTCGATCTCGATTTACTCACGTTTACGGTATTCGACCCATTTGACAATCTCGGTATGTAAACTTCACTGCCACCTCTCCCGAGTGTAAGATGGAGGAATACATGGCTTCGAGTCAACGAAAAAGTCTCCATCAACGTCTTAACGACCCTAGGTCACGTGAGTCTCGCCCAGCATCATTGATTGCACACAATCCAACTCCCAACTGGATCATTGGATCGTGCGTTGTATTTACCCTATCGATAATCTCTGTTCTAAAACTCCCTCGCTACCTCTCCCAAGTGTAAGATGAGGGATATAACGCAACTTCGAGTCAACGAAAAAGTCCTCCTTAACGTCTTAACGACCCTAGGTCGCGTAAGTCTTATCCCAACGTCATCGATTGTCCACGATTCAAACCCTAACCGGGTTATAGAATTGTGACGTTTGTTTACCCAAATCTAAATCCGGGGTTTGTCAAAATCCCGTATTCTCCATTTATCTAACTAAGTATGATAAAAAAAAAATAATACAATAAATACAATCAAACTACGAGAACAATTAGAAACGAAACACCGAAATCATCCAAACAACGTATTTATAAATATAGTGTTAATCCCTACTACAATTCATGTTTAGCTATGGCCATAGCCGTATTTACAATGAAACGACAAGCTAAACATGCTCACAATACCCTAAGTTAAAGAAATAAGGAAAAATAATTGAAGAACTTAGCCTCGTCCGAAGATAAACCGCTAAGAACGCTCAACGATTGATTCACCATTTTCTCCACTTCGGGATGTGAGCCTCACCTTTAAAACTCCTAAACGCTAGTTTAAATATGGTCTAAGGTGCCCAAATGGCTAGGGGGTTCACAAGGAGGGGAGAGGGAATGGTATTTATAGGCAAAAGATTTACAAAATATCTAATAAATATCTAGGCTGCGCAGAGGCTCTCCGTCTATGCGAAGGGATCCACCACCTAGGCAGAGACTAGGTCGGTTGGTGACCGCCGTGGCGGTGAAGACAGCGATGGCTTAGGAAATCTTTCTGCTGGATTACTGCGTAGGTGGTGGGCTGTCAGTAGCCTTTGGTCATTCTCAGCTTCTTCACCGCCGCAACGATGGGCTTTTTTTTCACAATTTTGCCTCCAAACTTGTTTTTGCCACCATTCTTGGACTACTTTTGGTTCGATCTCATCGTTTTCGCTCCAGTTTCTTATCTTTTTGCCCCCCACACCTGATTTATATAAAAAGTAAGAAAACTAATTAAAACGTAATAAAATACTATATAAACACTTGAAAACTAACTTAATTCGGTTTAGAAATACGTAGATGGATCACACCTATCACCAACCAAAACACAAAAAAAAGTTCTCAAAACAAAAAATAAAAAAATAAATAAAATAAAATAAAAAATTGATTTTAGGATAAAATCGTTACCAAATGCGATTTTGTTCCCAAAACAAAAAAAACATTATCATTACCAAACGCAATTCTACTCCCAAAAAGAAAACAGAATTCTCATCACATCCCATCCCATTCTCATCCCACTGCATGGGATGGGAACAGAAATGGTTACCAAACGGGCCCTAAATTGACCGTTGTGCTAGTCCAATCGGTTGATCGATTAGATTAAAAAGTCCCCAATCTTTCATGTTTTAGCTATTGTTCTCGTTAGTCGATCGGCTCATCTTGTCGGTTAACTAAATTGACTAGTAGGTTACTCATTCAACTTCCAAAACACATTGTTTTTGTTAGTCGATCGACCTCTTTCGCTGGTTGACCGAATTAACCAGAAAAATCATCATTTTAATCATTAAAACCAATTTGTAAATTTGGTCCTTAATCAAAATCATTTCACATGCTTAGCACATTATAAAACACACTTTAGACCCCTAAAATATTCACAACACACATAAGATTAATTCATTTTAAAGTACCATGCATGATCTTAATTCGGGTTGTATTAAAAATATATAAGTAACGAATTGTTTTCACATAATTGTCTTCAATATTCTTCAAATCTTCATCATCTCCATTTTGCACCCATTATATATTCTTTGACGATTGCTCTTCTTAATAAAATTACATGGAACTATAAATTTGAAATCACTCAGTAAAAACATTAGTCTCATAAAAACATCAACACTTAATCATCTATCAAAATATTAGGTTCAACACATAGGTTTGGGTAAATTATATTAATCGAATCACAAAATACACATTCTCTTTGTTGAGAATGATACATCATTTGCATATCATTACGTTCAAATGTATGTCCCACTTTACCTAATGAATACATTAGAAGTCTCGTGATTAAAGTCTAATTCTTAGTATTATCAAAGTATAGAAAAACATACATGTAAGATAAAGTACCTCAAGTCAAAATATTACAAATATAATCATATCTCAGACATCCTATTTTGACATAAAGCAAAACTACCATATAAGATATCAAGGATGATCATGTTCGGTCTCTTACTAAATTAGTAAGTCACTTTGTAGTTGTTCAAATATCTCATACTAATGGTTTAAGACTCACTACTCTCAAAAGAGAAAACAACAAAACAAGCTAACTTAGATCGATGAAGGCTTCAACAATTTAATACTGACTAGGAACAATTAATAATATAAGTTACTAAATGCCACTACAACAAAAACATGCTATAGCGGCAATTATTTTAACGGCAGTTAAAAAATAGCCACTAATGACACGTTTTTAGTGGCAAATTATTTAATTGCCCCTAATTTATTCTAATTGCCGCTAAATGTTAGAATTTCGGTTCCAAAATTTGGTGCCAAATTTTGATATTGATATCTTTAATTAAAAAAGTAATTAAAATAAAATATAAAAATTAAAAAAAAAATTATCCAACTATTAAAAAAAAACACTAAAATTAAATAAGACAAACATCAATTTTTTTATTTCATTTTTAAAACAAATTAATAGTGCCCTAATAAATTTAATAAAATAACTAAATAAATAAATAAAAAATAAAAACAAAATTAAAAATTAATATGCAAAACACACAGTTTTGGCACTGGCGCCAAATAATTTGTCCCTCTCCCGCTCTTCACATTTAAGGATTGTGCCATATGAACAAATGAACCCTAGCCAAACAATTCAATCCTCCTCTTGGACCATTGTTTAGCTTCTACAGCCACCGAAATCCAGCGAACACTTCAGCCCTCTTTTCTTCAAACAACACTCTTCCACCCCTTCTTTGGCCATCGATCAGAATCCTTTCACCGTTCTTTAGTAATCGAACCAAAAACTGGAGCAAAACTGACCCTCGCTTCAGCAATCGAACAAAACAATTGCAGCCATCGTCCATTGCTTCAGCCGTCGTCCATCACTTCAGTCCTCAGCCATCGTCCATTGCAAACAGGTACTGCTCTGTAAATCATTACTTCGTCTTCCAAAATTTCAGGGTTTTTGTTCTCCAAATCAGATTTTTTGTGTGCGCTTTCTAATTTGTTTATAATTTTTTTTTTTTTTATTCATTTCTATTTTGACTTTGGTTCTTAAATGCTTATTGCTTATTGTTTATCCTAGGGCTTGGCTTCTCGAATCTCCATGCTCATAAGACACTGGCAATTGTTTCCCCTATTCCTCAATCATCATAACATTTTCGGTACTGGAGAAAATAAATTTCAGTTAACCAATTTTTTAGGAATCTGAGGTTTTTTTTCTTCTCTTGAACTCGTTTCTATTTGATCCAATTGGATTATCAATTTTTTGGTGTTATTGATTTGAGTAAACTCAAAACATGCTTTATATTTCCTTGCTTTATATTTCCTGTTATTTTCCTCCCCTATAGGAGAGTATCATTGTCCAATGTTGAACAAGTTCTTTACAGAATACACATACATAGTTGCAATAAAGACAATTGGAAACATATTCTGCTATGAGGTAGCTCCACCCCCTTCTCTAATCATTGTTTGTAGTATTTTTTTTTCAATTTTGTTTGGATCTTGTATTGGAATGACGCTCAAGTAATGAGACCTAGCTGAGATGCTGCAGATGGATGGGCTGCTAAATTTTCTCAACACATAGTAGAACATGACGATCCTAATGCTTGGTCTCAGTCTTTTGGGCAAGAATATGGTGCCAATGGTTAGGCTTCTGAGTTTGATCATATAAGGAAGATTTATAGGTAGATTATCTATATTGATTTCTACACCTGCTCCCAAAAATAAAAATTAAATAAAATGAGGTAATTGTTTGCTTTTTGCATTAGCTTGATGTTTCCTAGTTCATCATTTAGCTCATGTTCATTGAAAATTTTATAATGTTTTCCATTCATCAAATTCTCTTCCTGGAGTCATATGATTTGAAAAGTATCATCATGCATATGCTTCCACTTCCGCCTTTGTGCTCTTGTTGAGCTGTAACCTGATCTGTGGCTTTGCTGTATGAATTCTGTTGTGCACATACAGTTGGGGAGTTAATTTTTTCTTCTTTGTAAATATATAGAAGCAATCTCAGGTTGCTAGAATGGATCAAATGAGTGGCATGAATACTTCAAATTTAAATGCGATGGAGCAATATTGTATGCTAGCACACACATTAGCTCAAAATGAAGACCCTAAATTCCAAGTTTATATTCTATTTCTAACTATTGTATTTTGTTAATTTTGACACGATACACCATTGTGCTTATGTTATATGGTTACGACAACTTGGATTGGCACCAAATAGAAAAGTTAGGCCTATAGATGTTCTGAATCTTATGATGAATTACTCATTTATAGAATGGGAGTGTAACTTTTAATACGCTGTTCATTTTAAGTAAAATAATACAACAT
Source organism: Eucommia ulmoides (assembly GCA_016647705.1). NCBI lineage: Eukaryota > Viridiplantae > Streptophyta > Magnoliopsida > Garryales > Eucommiaceae > Eucommia > Eucommia ulmoides. The sequence continues at coordinate 32,474,680 of CM028327.1, read as the reverse complement.
GCTTTCATAAGCTACTCAATACAATTTTGCATCATACTAGTTTACTTGAAAGAATTTGTTGGCTCCATGCCATGCTAATTAACGGTTTAGCAGTTATGTAGAACACCACTCGTCATTCAAAGAGAAAAAAATAAAATATTATTGCAAAAAGTAGGGAAAATAATCGAAAATAATATGGGAAGTTAAATTGCGAAATGGTGCAAGTAGATATGGTATGGTGGTTATTGTCGGTTGAATGCTCAAGTAATTGGTACAATTGTGGGATCTAATACATTTCATCTAACATGTGGTATTGAGTGTAGACTATTACGATTCTTCTGTGTCATTTTGATTTCATCCTCGTTTATGGTATTCATTCAGTTGCCTTTTCCACGGGAAAATATGGGGATGATTTTTGGAAACGCTTAATTAGGTACTCTAATCTATTTTAATTTTACATGAGACATGATCCCATACTTTTTTATTTAATGTGTTTTAGTCACACATGCTTTTTTACAAGTGGCTTTGGCCCTGTACTTTTTTTAAGAGCATGTTTTAATTGCCATTTTTAATCTCTTTCTTTTCCCAATATGAGGAAGACGACGATGATGATGATGCCGAAGCATAAAACACTGATGGTAAAACCAAATTGAGCGATAATGCCTAGGATAATGGCGTCAAGGTAATAATTTCTATTTTATTTAAATTAATTTCGTATGGCATGTTTGGGTAAGACTTGGCTTAGCTCATTTCTTTTGGAATCTTAGAAAACGCTGAAGATGGCGTTTGTTTAGTGTTTTTGTTGTCATATTTTCTGTTTTTGTTAGAGTTGCACATTTTGGCAATAACAAATTTGATCACGGCCTATTAGTGAAATGAGATATTGGAATTTGAGAAAAGCCTTAAGGTAATAAATTTTGGGCAGTCAATGGCGGCCTATTAGTGAAATGAGATATTGTTTATATTGTTAATTTCGAAAATAATTGTTGAACACTACTTTGTTTACTTTGTTTGTTGTGGTTGTATTGGTTATTGTCTTGTTCGGTATTGGTTATATTTGATAGTCTTATTTAGGTGATAAGTATTTTGAGAATGTTAGATAAATAAAGGGAATTATGTCGAAATTTTTGTGTGAGCGTCATTTTAATATTTATGTTTATGTTTTTTTTCGTGTGTCTCTGATGTTTCTTATTTCGTATATATACAGGTGTTTTTTGACAAATTGGGCATTTGATATTCGTTCCACTCTTCCAAGAGATTTCAGAGATTATTAGTTTAGAATCTTTAGATTATTAATTTACGTTAAATTAGTTCAATTTAATAGTATTTTACTAATGTATTTTTTTTAACATTGTTTGTGGATATTAGATTTACGTTTTCAATTATTTGTATGTATTTTCATTTGTATTTTTATTAGTGATTAATACTAAAGTTTATCTTATTTAATTGAGATTATCTTAGAAACATTTAGCGGTTAAATCATTAATTGCCACTAAATATGAAAAGGCAGTATTTAAATTTGTTGCTATACGAAATTTAAATAGTCGGTAAATCTTTTATATTAGCGGCTAAATTGTATTTAGTGCAATTTAGGGTGAAAAATAAATGCTATTAAAATTCTCAATGGTATTAGGGTGAAAAATAAAGTGATTCAAGTTTGTTTGATTGCGTATAGTAAGCAATCCCATGTATTTAGTGTGAAAATAAAATGGGTAAGATAAGAAGAAAAAGATTTAGGGTCTGCAATTTATGAACATGATGTGGTTTCTACCCCCTCAATTCAAGTCTAATCTTGCCTTTGAGGGTCGAGATTCTATTTTTGTTTTATCCCTACCTCCTCTAATACTAGGAATTTATCAATAGTTCATACGTCAAATGTTCTTGATATTAGTGAGAATTCTGCCACTAATAAGTATTTGATAAATAAAATCAAATTAGTATTGCATAGAGTAGAAAATGCGATGGAATGTGGAAAATTTTAGGCTTTACTATGATTTTGAATAAACTGGAGTATAGAGATTTGATTGTTAATCTTATACCTTCTTAAGGAATGGGACTATGTGGGATCAAATTGTATTGAAGGTGTATTGCCTTTGGATTCAGCTAAGGGATTGGCACAGTTGAAGGTGTTTGCCTTATCTTGGAACAAGGTGAGATCATTCCAGAGTTCTTTTGTCAATCCAATTTGCATATATTAATTGCTAAAAGTGACATTGTGTTTTCGAGTAAAAAATGATTGTTCACTAGTGATTCGGATGGTCGTTACTCAAAATCCAATGATGAAATTGATGAGATTTTCTCCAAAATCGACAGTAAATGTCCTTCGCGATTTTAAAAGAAACTAGTATTCGTACCTAAAGGAAGAGGTAAAAAGAACTCATTGGTAGTTTGGGTGTACTAAGGTAAATTGTTTAAGTATGGTTGGTAACTATGAGTTTTTTTCCCCTTGAGAAAGTTAAAAAGAAAGTATTGAAACTGACCACTAGGGAGAGCTTTAAGAAATAGGCGTTTTCATGTACAGAAGGAGGTCAAGGGTTCATCAACTTAGAAGACCTTGGAGTTTGTTGTCTTTTGTGTAGAGGAGATCAGGGGACAATTCTTTAGCCTACAAATTATTTATGGTGTTGGGGTTTGTTTTGATTGTTTTTTCTGTGTTCTTTTATGTAGTTGGGGGTTATTTATTTTGGATTGAATTGGGTCAACTGCAAATTTGTTGCTCCCCGCAATCTTGTTGCGTTGAATGTGTTGTCCCTATGATGGTTGGTTATTCGAATTTAGGTGTTGTCCTTTTCCTACTGCGCCTTCTCTTATTAGAGTATGTTTGTTGTTTCTTCTATATTTATATATTTTTAGTGTTAGATATGCCGTATAACTATTGTGTTAGCTTGGGTAATGTATCCGTTGGGGAGTACTTGTCTTGATCCCGGGTCCTTGAATTTTGATAAACGGTGTATTTTGTCGGCTTGTGGTCTTGCAGGCTATTCGACAACACCGTGTAGCAAGTGGGATCATTTTCCTAATTTTATATATATCTTTGCTTATAAAAAAATACCTTTTGAGTTTTAGGATTTATTGGGTCATTTATGTTGCTCTTGCCATGATTGAGGTTGAGATCTAGTAATTGTCATGTTGCGATGATTCAAGAGGAGAAATTGACTGCTTTGGTCACTAGAGAATGAGAATTAATGAAGAAATGAGAAGAAAACGAAGAAAAGGTTGTTCAAGTGATGGTTTACACGGGAGCGATGAATATTCTGTTGAGATTCCAGTGATAAAGAGAGTTTTTCAACGAGAGAAAGTGGAACAAGTAGGGTTTTTCGGTGAGAGGGGGAGTGAGTTTCAGAGACGAGTACTTGTTTGACGTTTTGCAGAGGAAGGGAAATGGTGATAGCTGCTTGCTAAATTTGACAAAGATGCAAGGGTCTTTTTGTCTGGAAAAAAAAAATAAAAAAATCGAATGGGCGTGGTGCAAAAACCCTAAAATTTTGGTTTTTTTTTTTTTTTTTTTTTTTTTATGGCTACCTAAACAAAAAAAACAAAAAACAAAAAACAAAGATAATAATAAAAAAATAAGACATATTTTTAACGACTACCGAAATTCATCTAGTGCCAAAAATGCAAAAGCAAATTCATTCCAAAATTGCCATTGTTTTATATGTATAATTCTAATAAATAGTTGGGAGAGAAGTGTGATTGTGGGGACAGACAGTGAAGAAAATTATGAAAATTTGGGTGCAGCGGAGAAAGAGAGAGAGCGAGAATGAGGTAGGCACTACAACAAAAACTACAGATAATATTTTTAAAAACAATTTGTAAATAATATCTTTTTAAATACTTGTTTAGACACTTAATCATAATATTCTTATAATATTTATTTAATAAGACTTATTTAAAAAAATATATAATAAAGAATGAAAAATTATCTTCATAAATAAGTATCAATGCAAGAAAATAATTGTCTTTATAAGTTATTAGAACAAATTTTTATGGACACTTTTTAATTATCTCAATCTTTAATAGATCCAAAAATTGTATATGTTAGGGCAAATTTAGAGACCTTAAAATTAGATTTTATTGTAGTGAGGGGCTGGAAAATTTTGATTTATAATTTAATTTAGGATTTTTTTTTGTATTTTGAGAGTAATTTTAACAATAAAAATCATTAATTAATAAGTCTTTAACAAGTAAATATGTTTAATTGTACTTTTAAAATATTATTTTAATCCATAGTCCTTAGAAGATCATTTGACTTAATTAATGAACTTATGGAGAAATTGTCATAAAATTTTCTAACTTCATAGTATGTAATTTGAACTTATATTCGTTTTGATATTTTGAGGGAAGGGTTTGAATTTTAGATCTTTGACAACAAAAATAAATTAGATATTCACAAGGCATTGGGATAGACCCTTTATGTAATTATTATAAATGTGGTTTATGCAAGAAAAAGTTACGTTAAAATTTATAGAAAAGCTATTAGAAATGGTTAATGTGGGGATACACCGAAACAAACAAAATTCTTAACCTACCGGCAGATAATAGAGCAGTGTATATATAGATATAATGATATCTATGTAAATATAAATTAAATATTTCTAGGTCTTAACTTAGTTTAGGCACCTGAACAGGAAAATCATCAATCTCATCCTTCCATGGATTTATCTCCTCCGCCGGATCAACGGTCCTCAGCGCAAGCCAAACTGCACTGTTACACTTGAAACCCGAACCGAACCCTATCTGCCACGTCCGATCTCCCTTACTGATCCTCCCCTTCGCCTCGCAATAAGCCAATTCATACCAAAGCGAACTGCTTGAAGTGTTTCCGAAGCGATAAAGTGTCATCCTCGACGGCTCCATATCCCGCTCCGTTAGCCGGAGATTCTTCTGGAGCTGGTCCAACACCCCCCTCCCGCCGGCGTGAATGCAGAAATGCTCGAACGCCCTCTTGAAATCCGGCACATATTGTTTGATTTTAATTTTGAAGATTTGTCTACCGACCCACGTCGCGAAAAAGAGGAACTGTTCGGAGGCGGGGAGAACCAGCGGCCCTAGAGCGGTGATGTTGGTTTTCAGGGATTCTCCGGCTACCGTCATCAGGTCCTTGGAGAGAGAGATTCCGGAGATCTCGTCGGCGTCCTCTTCTTGGGAGACGGAGCGGTAGCACCGGTCGTCGGCCCCCTTGTGGCTTCGGAGGGTGTGGAGGAGCTGGTACTTGGAGCGGCGGCGGTCGGAGGAGTGGTTGGAGAGGAGGATGGCGGCACCGCCCATGCGGAAGAGACAATTGGTAACCAGCATGGATCGGTTGTTGCCGGTGTACCAGTGGAGGGTCATATTCTCCATGCTCACAATTAGGGCATAGGAGTTTGGATGTACCTATTAACACAGCACCAAAACTACCACCAGTCACTAGTCATCATAAGACAGGTACACCTTTTTTGAATAAATTTTTTTAAGTTAAGCATAAGTATATTATCCTTTTTTTTTTTTTTTTTTTTTTAAATAATATAATTTAAAAATGTAAAAAGAAGGGCTTTTTTAGTGATTTTGTCATTTTCCACATTTAAAGTTTTGTATCTAAATCACTTTGATCCTCTTGGTTTCAATTTTAACAAATAAAATCGGCACGGTTTTTCGAACATGTCACTTAGCTCAAAACTCCACGTTCAAAAAGAAAATTTCCCCTTGATTCCGTTAAAAAATGAACATTATTAGAGTTGAAGACCAAAGTAAGATATTTTTTTTAAAAAATGTAGGACTTTATGTGTTGAAAGTGAACCTATGCAGACTAAGGTGAGACGAACACCAAACTTCAGGGGTACAAATGTCAAAATCCCATTATTTTTTTAGAAAAAAGAAACCCATAAAAATGGTTCCCTTTTGATTTTTATATTTTAAGGGGAAAAAAAACACGAAATGAATTCTCCAATCATCTACAAAAGGGTTCGTACACAAAGAAAAATCAGAAACCCATCAAAACATGAGTCTTCAATATTTTAATATACTAATTTTAAACTCGTGGAATATCCAAATCTGAAAAAAAAAATATTAATATATTTTTTTTAAAATTTAAATACTTAATGTTATAATTTTTATTATTGATTTATATATAATATAAAATATAAAGCATTTTTTAAAAGATAATTTTTTTTTAAGAGTTGGATTAAAATTTGTATAAATTAGATAATTTTTTTTTAAGAGTTGGATTAAAATTTGTATAAATTAGAGAATGAGTATATTAAATTTTAAATATTCAAATTGAATTTTTCTAAAAATAAAAAGGCGAAGATATATATTTTTAAAAGTGAAATAATATACGTCCAAATTATTTTTTAATAAAATATTATAAAATAACACGGCATAAATTAAGATAAATTAAGATTCAATTTTAGTAAATCTAACAAATGCTAATTTAATTAATTTATATCATATCGAATTTTTTTTTGGTAGAAATAATTTCTCAATTACACTTTATTTTTTAAATAATTTAAAATGTGGATCACAAAATTTAATTATATATTTGTGTATTAATAAAAAAAAATAAAAAAAAAATTAACTAAAATAAAAAAGATTAAAAAATTAAATAAAATCACCCATTATTTGATATATTAAAAAACAAAAAAAAATGTAAAAAATATATTAAAAAAAAAATATAACGGACAATTAAAAATAATGAGGACCTTTGGAATTTATTGTAGGAAATAAAGAATATTGGAATATTGTAAGAGATGAAGATGATGGCGGATATCAACGGCAGTGAAGGAAAAATGAAGGAGATGAAAAAGATTAAATATACTTGAATATAATGATATGTTTTTTGCTTTTATATATTTTAATATATTTTTTAAATACTTATAATTTTTATAAAAATTAAAATATAAAAAAAATTAATATAGTGATTGAATCAACATTGATATCTTTTATTTGAAGTAATATTAATAAAAGTATTTTGAAATAAGAAAAAATATACAGTCCCAAAAAGGTCATTGGTTTTGTTGCGTTATCCAAGGGTTCTTACACTACGAAAAATAAAAAAACCCGTAAAAAATGAGTCTTCAATATTTTAATATATTTTTTTTAAACACTCGAGTATGTTTGGTCAGAAGAAGGAAAAAAATAATAATAATAATAAAAAAAAAAATTATCTAAAAAACAAATTATTTTTCTTTGTGAATTAATTATAAAAAAAAATAAAAAGATAGAAAATAAATTATTTTAATATAATTTATTATTTTATTTTCATATATTATAAAAATAAATTAAAAAATCAATTATTAAAAGTATAATTATAATTTTAATATCCAAAATTATTTTCTTCTCAATTTGTCTCGAAATTTGTATTTTATCATTTTTATTTTCATTCTTTTTCTATTTTCTTTTTATACCAAATACAAATTTTTTATTTTTTATTTTCATTTCATTTTTTATCTTTTTTCTATTTTCTATTCATGCCAAACACACCCTTATAATTCTCTTATAAAATTAAAATATATGTTAAAAAATAATTAATATAATGATTGAATCAAATTTGATATTTTTTTATTTGAAGTGATATTAATAAAAATATTTTGAAATAAGAAAAAATGTACAGATGCCAAATAAACGATTGGTTTTGTTGCATTATCCACGGGGCAACCTTTTCCTTTATCTTATATATAATAATTATTTGTCAAATAGATATATTATATTCATTTATTTTTGGATTTTAAAATCTTTTAACGTGAAAAAATATTTTTTAATCTTTATCAACTTATATTTTAATATTTATCTGTATTTTACTATTATATTTATATCTTATAATTAAAAGTAGAAGTCAAATCTTTAGAATAAATTACAATTAATTATTTTTTATCCTTTCAATTTTATTCCCCTATTAAAATAAAGAACTAAGATTAATCATATCATTTTATTATTAAAAAAATATAATTTAATATATAAATAAAATATAATTTAATAACATATTTAATACATTATCATTTTAATTATTTTTTCTCTTCTACATCATTTTAATTATAATAACAGTGAAATATATTATTACAATAAAATTTATAATAAAATTAAATAATAAAATTTAAATACACATATTTAGACTACAATACATTAATGAAATAAATAATTCAAATTAAACAATAACTCATATACATTAAAAAAGTTATTGTAAAAATTCATTCAATATCCTATCTATTATGCATTAGAAAAAGTTGAAATTTGTAAAAATTCGTTTAATATCCTGGGCATTACTTGGGTATAAACTAGCTCAATATTAATTGAATACTAATTAACATCAATTATTAGAATTTAATTTAGTTGATATTAATTAAAAAAGTAATAAGTAAAATAGAAAAACACATTAATTTTTTTTTCTCAACCACTAAAATATATATTTCTATACTATCAAACAAAAAAATACTTAAAAACAAAATAAAAAAAATAAAAAATTCAGTAAACAGTGTCTAAAAATAAATAAATAAATAAATGGTTAATTTCCTTTTACAGTAATTTTTTTTTTGGGTCAAGTTTTTTTCAGTACTTAAGTCTTGTATCACTTCGCCACCTTTTATTTTAAAAACCTGAATATAACTCCTGTTAATTCTACGAAACTTTTGTATTTTGAAATATGTGAATAAATAATTTTTTATGCAAAATAAGATATGGATGGACAAAAATAATTTTTATTTTTTCTTTGATTTTTATAAATAATATTTATGAAAAAACAGTAGAAAAAAAAGAAAAAAGAAAAAAGAAATAACACAGGAGAGAGAGAGAGAGAATTGGGGCAGCTAGCCTATGGAGTAGGGGAAAGACGGAGAAGGTAAGGAAAGAAATATAGAAAGGGGGTAAAGTGATACAAGGCCTAAATATAGGGGTAGAAATGGTAATTAACCCATAAATAATAAACCTGTTTTTCTAACCTGCAGAAGCTCTTTGGCTAGGTCAACAGCAACTAGACCTGCACTGCAACCCATACCACCAAGATTATAGCTCAAGACATTGCTCCTAAGCTTATAGTGGTTCACAATCATGGCGGATAGAGACGGCGACGGATTAAACAGGCTACAATTCACCACTACGATCCCGATATCTTTTGCACACACCCCCGTCTTCTTCAACAGCTCGTCCACCGCCTCGAACATCACCGCCTCCGCCTCCTCCCTCGCCATCGCCATCGACCGCTCCGGAGGGTCCCTCAGAATCGCCTCCGGGATGTAAGTTTTCTCCCCCAGTCCTGATTTCTCCAGTATCCGCAGCTGGAAAACCTGGCTCTCCGGCGAGAAACACCCTTCCTTCCAGCACCGCTCTTTGAAAACCGCGCCGCCGCACATGCATTCCGGGCCCGACTTGTAACAGGAGAAATCCACCAGGTAAACCTTCTTCTTACGACGGGCGTAGAAGAAGATAGCCAAAAAGGCGAAAATACCGGCGGATAGAATTACGAGGTTTTCACGTAGTTTCATTAAATCTTTGGAGAGATTTGCGAAGGCAAGTCCTATGATAGGAGTTAAGAGCAGGTGCACGGAATGGTTGATTAAGTAATGGTAACCTAGTTTTACATATTTGAGCCTGATTGTGTCCTTCTTCTCCATTGTAAGACCAAAAAAAATGGAGGTTTTGAAGAGAAAATGAAATTCTTGAAGGAAAGTTCCCTTGGGTTGGATTTGAAAATATGGATGGGATGAGTGAATTTAAAGAGAGTAACATGGAAGACTGATAGGCAGTATCAACTGTTTGTCGTACAACTGCCATTATGATTTCCGACATATATTCAAGTTTTGTTTGTCTTTCCTGGTACTATGATTTTAAAAGGGATTAATTGCAATTTGCACTCCCTGAAGTAATTTTTGGGATAAATATCATTTACCTCTCCTCTCCATAAATCTAAAATAATAGCAAAGAGTTCCCCTATTTTTAGGGTGTTTATGTGACAAGTTATTTATTTTATTCTTAATTTTAAAAAAATTACATACGCAATTGCAAGGGTCTACCGAACCCACGACGGTTTCCTATGTACCTCGGTGATCTACCAATGGTCAGGTTGAGGCATAGTGCGTGCACAGGTATTCTTTGTTGTTTACCTAACAAAAAGAATTGAAATCGGCTTCTCATTCAAGTCGAGGGTTTTCTCTGGAGATGCGCCCTGATATAGGGCTGAGAGAATGTAGTAAGGTTGACACTTCTCTAATTTCGATTGGACACGCTTGGGTTTCCTACGTACCTTGATGAGTTTACCAAGGAACAAGCTGTAACGTTGTTCTGAACTACAAGATGATTTTAAGGATCATACATGTCATAGGTAAAGATAGTTGTGTTTATTGGTGGCAATCTTACTCTAATATAATGGATAATGTCTTTTGCCTAAGCATTAGCTAGTTAAGATTGATCGTTGTCTTGATTGACAGTCTGTTTAAGTTTTTGAATGGCGCAGTTTTGATTTCTTTTATTGGAGCCTTGGTACTTGGAGTACTCAAATGGTGCTAGAAATTACTCAATTCTAAGATCTTGTTGGATCCCGTGAAGGTCAATTTTCTAAGGACATTCTACTACACCCCAACATACCACAGGAATGGGTATAGTCTACTATCAAGACACACCTTATGTGATTGGTGAGGTAACTTGACCAGATTACATATCCGAGGATTGCATGCTAGCCTACTAGAGCTTCCCAATAAAGTGTATGGGTGCAAGTGTTATGTCGATGATGGCTTATGGATGCAAAATGATATGTAGGATGCCATAGATTTTTATGAAGTATGATGCCTAATTTTCCTCATGTGTATAAAATTATGTATGCATAAGTGAAACGTGATGCATAATGTTTGTGTAGTATTTCGATAATGACTTATGATTTTATGAAGCCCAATTTTTTTTACCTAGAATGCTTTCCTAAGGAATGCATCATCTATCTAGAGATGTCAGTCTTTTCGTAGAATGTTTCCTAGAATGATTGCACTAGGCACCTTTTTCTATTAGCCATCTCCTCTGGTTGTTTCCATATCGTCTCTAATAGAACAGACTGACCAGTACTTTTGAGAGGCTTTTGACTCCTTTGCTCTTGCTTGCATTGCAACTAAAATTCTGATTGGGATTTATTCTTTGAACATTTTATGGGTTTCGGTTACAAGATGGAAAGGTTTGGACATGAATGATGGAAGGTAATTTCATGTTGATTGGTTGAGCTAATGATATCCCATAATGGGAACATCTGGCTCGGAATTGAGATCATTGTTAATCTGACTCGGGTTTTGAATGACTTTTTGGATGATTAGTGACAGAGGGTTCGAATGAATGGCTTGTTTAGCAAGGATTATTCTCTTCATTTTTTGTACTTTCCCAAGTTCATTTCTAATGTTTTAGGTATTAACCTGTACACGCTATGTACATTTCGTTTTCACTGATTATTTTGACTAGAGTATAATCAGGTAATCATATTTAAACATTCAACCATCTTAGTGATTGCAACAATTTTTGCATCGGATTAATCTAAATTATTATAAAGATAAGTTCAATAATAATTTAGAGCAAATATTTGTAGTTATTAGTTTGAAAAGTTTGTCTCATGTAATTCCATCAAGTTCTGATATTCATCTTTTCTAAGATTGTTATCGAGATTACCTAGGCCCTATACGTTACCCGAGGTTTCTTCGACAGCATCGATTCATTTCTTCTATCTTGAACTGAAGATAAACGGAATAAACCTTCCCAAAATGACTCAAAGGAGGGAGAAAAGATTAAGAAACAAGTGTTAGTTAATGATGACTAACATATGTTGGCTTATCCTAACAGTGTTGAGAGAATCGTTTATATTTTTTTTTTCCTTTTTATTTTCCTTTCACTTTGGAAACTAGGGACTCATAATTCCTATATAATCCATATAGTAAGCGTTGGGTAGTGATCCTGGTCCAGTTGGCCCAAGTCACTAGGTGTTGAGATACCCCTACGACTTAATACTCAGATTATATAGACAACATGATTCACCCGATTGCCTTTGTGTGACCACTCGGTGTTTAAAATTTTTATGAGATGAGTCTTTATTTTATTTTATTTTTATTTTTTTCTCTTAACACGTACTTTCAGGATTTTTACATTTCATAGAATTACAGTAGTTTGAGTCAATGTCAAGGTCTTCATTGATTCTGTCCCTATCCCGGATACTTCTCCATTCTTATTAATGCACCCTGAATTTTGATAGCGGAAGAAGTAGAGATTGGGAAGAAGATGAAACAAGTTTCATTCCTCCCTCTCTAAGTCGTCCAAATTAGTTTTTCAAGAGTTTTTCTAAGCACCGGTTTTGAAAAACTTATTGGACCAAGATTTTATGTTGAAAATAGAGTTGCCACCTTGCATAGGTTAAATGGTGTGCTAGGTCACCGGGATTTTTATAAATTCATTTTTATTTTAAAATGGCCTGTGTTTTAACTTTATAAGGTCTATGTACCACAGATATTCTTAAAGTTCGAGGGTTGGTTATGCTCGGGGAATATTTTATGCACCCCAAGACACCCGTTCGTAAATGACACCTTAGTCTAAATGAATATTCATTGTTAAACACTACCCGAGAACTTTCTATGATTTCATTAAAGGAAAATAGTTTCCTTTTTAAAGTTTTTCCCTTTTCTTTTGTATTTTTGACATGATATGTTGGTAAAGCAAGTAAATATTACAACTAAACTAGTTAGCGACACCCAATAGCGATTTATAAGAGATAGAAATATAAATATGCAAGCTATATGAAATGAAAATATTTTTGTTATTCTTTGAGAGACCAAACCTTATATAGTTTGCCTACATATCCTTATTTCCACAAAGAATCTGGTCGACATGTAGTTTCAACATGCAAACTAAACTAAATTATTTGGATATGTGATTGAACCCGCACGTGGGTTGCCTATCTATCTTGGATTAATGAGAATCAGGTCTTTACGTAGTTCATTTATATAAGGTTTAAAGAATATGATTTTATTTATTAAAGGTTACTGAACCCTCATGTGGGTTGCCTACGTACTTTGGGGGTAACCAAATATCAGGCCATCATGTAGTTCATTCTTATTTAAGTTGAAAATTGGGTTGATTTTAGTTGATTATTAGTTGTGAACAACATGAATCACAACATGGTATGGACATGACCTCGTTGATTTTGTCAAGAACACCTTAACCAAACTATTTTGTTTTTGGTTAGTTAGTGTAAGTGTGTGAGTTTGTTAATTGAAATTGAAAAATAATACCGTATATTTATACAAGTCCAACTCATAACCAAGAAAAATGGGAAGATTTCTGAAAAAGAATCACACATATCCTCGAAGGAATAAAGGCTCTCTTGGTGTAGTATGTGTGTGTGTATCCCGAATTTTTAGCAACAAGGGTCTGTTAGTGTAGCATATGTGTGTGTGTGTGTGTGCGTGCGCGCGCCAATTTACAAGCCAACCTAGTTGTGATCTTACATTTAGCAGAAAGTAAATCCAGTTATTAACAGTATATAGTTAGATTAACAGTTAGTAAAGAGTTAGTTTGAAGTGTTGTTGAGAGAATTGTAAAGACTATGCACAACTTTTGGTGTGATAAAATGTTTTGTTTGAATCCTCACATGTTTTTAACATTTTCTCAGACGTTCTTGATGTTCTTGAGAAAGTTATATATGATTTGGACATAGTTTGGTTATTATAGCAATAATTAGGTGTTATTTGGTTGATTATGGGTTATGTAAGTTATATACTTGAAATTTAAGTGTATGAACTACATTATTATGTTATGTACAAGCATAATATATGAAATTTAAGGCAAGATCAAGGAATCTCAAGGCACATACCTAGTTTAGGGGAGTGGTTTTTCCCTAAACAAGAACCTTATTCTCCTTCTTGATCTTCTTGGTTGGAACTCGATTGATCACCGTCGACCTCTTGAGTTCTTGCTCCAAAAACCTCAAGAACACCCTAATTTCGGGGAAGTAGTCCTCCCTAAGTGGTTATCTCCCTTTCCTCCTTGATCTTCTTGGCTTGGCTTGGCTTTGATCGGTGACTGTCTTCCTCTTGAGTTCTTGTTCCAAGAATCTCAATAACACCCCCTGGGACCAAATTTCAGCAAAATAATGGTGTATTATTCAAGAATATTACTTGAGAATCATAGCACTCGAGACTTGGATCGAGTTTTAGAGAGAGAATGTAGGACTTCAAGACTTGAAAAATGAAAAATAGGGGCCTCCTATTTATAGGCCAAGGGCCTTTGCATTAATTAATGCGTAGGCCAAGTCAAGCCCTTCCTTAGGGTTTGTTTGGCCTAGGGAACTTTCTCTCTTGATTTGGTTTTGATTAGTTTTTCACGAATTTGGAGTGCAAGGGAAGATCTTTAAAGATTTTATGATGACTACCAAATTGTTTCCTAGATTTGGTATTGATTAGCAATCATTACTAATGATTAGAAATAATTACCAATAATTATACCTCTTGAATCCTATTGGTTGCACATGGGTGCATTAATGGCAAGATGTGACACTTTCGGTTTGGTTTAGGGGCTAAGTACTAGTTGGTTTCACTATTTTAGTTTGGTTGTCATTAATGCTTTCAAGGTGCATTAAATTTAGTCTTGATCTGTCACTTGGCATTTAATGCCCTATGATGAGTCATGACTTCGTGATTACTCATCCGATTGGTTCCGGATTGAATCGGGTTAGTTTGCCTTGTAATCGACGGTTGGATTTCATGGTTTCTAGTTAACCCTAAGATATTTTAGTGAAAATATCTCGATACCTTGAACCTATCCATTCCATTTCATGCCAATAAATAAATTCTTTATGGGAATTTCATTTAATGCATTGGTTAGGTGGCAAACCAATTTGGTTTGGTTTCGGTAACTGGTAGTCCGATTTCAAGATTTTTAGTTAAACCTAAGATATTTTACTCAAAATATCTACATACCTTGAATGTAGCCTATTCATTTCATCCCAAGTATTTAATTCTTGATGGTATGGGCATTTAATTCATAGTAAATGCCTAACCTAGTTAGCGAACCGAATCGGTTTAGTTTTGATAGCGGTTGATTACCTCCTAAGCGTCGTGGTTTTTCCCTCCTTAGATATTTGTTTAGAGAATATATATGGGTTCTTTGGTAATTTCAAGGCTCCTTTGTGGGCCTTTTAATGATGGGTAGGCCCTTTGATTCATTGGGCCTAGGGTGGTTTGTCAAGACAACTTGGATTGGTGTAATTCCAAATCATAGGGTGGTTTGTCAAGACAACTTGGATTGGTGTAATTCCAAATCAAGCCCAAGTCTTTAATCATCTTGGTGATTTTGGGCTTGTTATAACCTTTCCAAGCCTTGATCAAGGCCTCTTGTATTGTTTCTAGATGGTATTTGACGTAATATGCACAAATTAAATAATTTTTTTTTGGTGTTAAACCGATAAAATTCAGTGAGAGTAAATGTTTCAGGGTCAGGGTAGGTAACCGAGGTAATTGTTTGAAATATCCGATTATTAAAGGGTAGTAGCTAGTTGTTATTTATACTAAAGCTGATTTAATGAAAATCAACCTTTAATAAAAATTTATTTTAGACCCCCTTAAATTATAAGATTTTCGAGGTTGACCTAAAACTTTTACTCAGCCAAATTCAGTCAAATTTAACAGTTTTCGTGTTTTTCTCATGTTTTTTGGGGTTTTATATATATATATTATACAGTGTGATCTAGGGTAGAAATTCATTTCCTTTAAATCTATGTTTAAAGTTTATCTGAATTTGTACTTGATCCGACATTAACTGAGCGGGACAAAATGCGGTGTCTACATTTATCTAGTAAAATCTCATTATCTTCTTCCCATTGATCCATTTCTTCTTCGGACAAAAGATTGTTCCAGTTATCTGCCTTACCCCTTTTGGGAACTTTGGTTAAGTCTAGGTCTCGCAAATTTCTAAGGACATTCTTTGATCAAATCTTCCAATTTTTTCTTCAAGAACACGGCCTTGGATATTGATAGGTATGTTGACTACAATTCTCCTTGGTTTTCTTCACAACTCCTGGGTTGGAACATATGTATTGATTCCACATCAGGGCTCTTAGGTTTTCTTTCTAACTTTCTCATTTTTTGGTCAATATCTCACCATTGTTTGGTTGAAACAAGGCATTTCTTTTAACATTTTTCTTTGGATGATGGTCTAATTTAGTACTGAAATTATAGTTTCATGATTTTTGATTATTCACGGTGTGTGAATTACGACAAGCAAATTAATTTATGAAAATTAGAGTATAAAGACCTAAGTCGACCTTAGATAAAATAAGCCCGCATTTAGTGATACGTAGATCAAGGACATAGGCATACAAGATAATACCTAATTCATTTATAAGAGACTTAAGGGGAAGGCAGAGATAGATATGGTCTTTTTTTTTTTTTTTTTTTTTTTTTTCTCAGAACAGTAAGGCTGGGTTCATCCAACTCAGGGTTTTTCAAAAAGAGGCAACATTCCTTGCATTGTAGTAATCTTTGACTATCTTAGGGAGGGATCGGGTCCTTTTTTGTTTTTATCTTGCGAGCGAGTCTTTGATGACTTTTAGCGAAAGGTACTTAAAATAAATTTCATAGAATTATTACGTGATTAAAAACCTAGATTTTTGCTAATGATGTATTTAATAGTTATCAAAGACCCGCTCACAAGATAAAAAAAAAAAAAAAAAAGACCCGATCCCTCTCTAAGACAGTCAAAGATTACTAAGATGCAAGGAATGTTGCCTCTTTTTGACAAACCCTGAGTTGGATGAACCCAGCCTCACTATTCTGAGAAAAGGTACTTAAAACAAATTTCATAGGATTATTATGTGATTAAAAACCTAGATTTTTGCTAATGATTTTCCTATCCTTATGCGTGATTGTATTTGTGCCTATGTATGAATAAGTCTATATGAATGGATGATTATGTTTGTGTTATATGTATATAATCCTAGGGAGAGGTAGCTCTAGCAAGAAACTTTGAGGTATGTTCTGGACAAACCTCAGCTTGGACTTGGTTTCGTAGGATCAAGGTAACTTGCAATTTTCGAATTGTTTTATGCTTAAATTTGGAAGTTATAGTCATTTTAGGACTATAGAATGATTGACCTTTTATTCTCAAGATATGGATCATTCCTCCTAGGACTCTAACGCAAAATCGTCATTTTCTTCCTCATGACATAGATCATTACCCTTATGACTTAATAGCAGAACTGCCATTTTCTTCTTCAAAGTATGGATCATTGCTCCTAGGACTTAATGACAGAAGTATCATTTTTTCTTCTTCAAAATATATATCATTACTCCTAGGACTTGATGAAGGGTCTAAAGCACCTTTGAGTTCATGATGTCTTTCTGATAGTGAGTTTACTTTGACAGTCTCACTAGTGAACCTTAGCTGGCTTCTTAGCCGAATAGGTTTTAACTTGCTTACGGCATTTTGAACCTAAACAAAATATCTTCCTAATGGTGCATAACTCCTATTGTATAGGATTTATGAGAAATGATACTATGCTTAGAACATGACATGTATCTCCTAGGAAAATGTGACCCGGGTTATGTTTACTATTGGATCGCACAGTCTTGATTTGACTATGTGATGACACTTTCTTATGTCTTGGTAAGCTTGACTTAATTTTACATGATCGAATTAGATTCATTCATGTTGTCTTAGTGAACGAAATTTAGATGGTTTTGTCTAGCAAATGCTATTTTTAGATGTTTATTCGAGGTGGGATTTTTGTGTATTATTTAAAGGCGAATGTATTTAAGATTTTATTAGAGTAAGTTTTAAATGCATTATCACGGATGAAATGGACATTTATGATTCAATGTTTTGTATTAAGAGCTTATTGTATCAAGTAAAGCTAGGATTCTTTCTCTTTCTTGCAGCTTGCTCCCTATTCCGATTTTTTTAAAATTTTTTTTTTACGTTGAGCAAGCCAGTAATGCGTGGGATAGATCGAGAATTCTTAAATCGACTATTATGCCCTTATATGTCTTAGAAGTTTTATTCCACCTACCTAACATAACAATTACATAAATAATTGTACACAAGATAAAAATAATATTTCACTCCAAGATAGTGTCCTAAGTAAAATCGAATTTTGGGTATCATTCTATCCTAGGCTCACTATATATAGTTCATGGATTTTCTACTAATGCATCCTAGAAAAGTTCGATTCCCAGATCTTCAAACCTCTGGCGTCCTGGTAGCGGAATATTACGTTGCTAACTTATACCGCAAGTATACGGGTCAAGTTTTAGTATAGGTTGGGAGAGTAGGGGTATCGTTTCCATAGGGAATGGTTGAGATTATTATCGAGTACCGCAATTGTCATAACCTAATTTTATGACGCTAAAAATGTATTTAATTAATAAATACTAATACTAAGTTAATTAATCTAACTATACTAATATTACTATGAGATGATTAAGGGAAGTAGATTACCTAGGAATTAACTTAATTTACTTAAATGCGTTTGATTTCGTTTTAGTTTACGTTAACGGCGTTCGACTTATCCGACAATCTCAGTTTATAAACTCACTCGCCACCTCTCCCAAGTGTAAGATGAGTGAATACGTGACTTCGCGTCAATAAAGAAATCCCCCTCAACGTCTTAACAACGCTAGGTCACGTGAGTCACGCCTCAACGTCATTGATTGCACACTCTTCAACTCCCTCCCAGGTTATTGGATCGTCGCATTATGTTTATCGCAGTCCGAATTCGAGGTTATCTCTCCCGAGTGTCAAACCCCGTATTCTCACTATATCTAAACAAGTATAATATCATGACAAACCGATAAACACAATCCATATAACGAAGAACATCCATTAAAGAAACACAAACTCAACCAAATCACATTTTCATAAATATTATTAATCCCTAAGACAATCCATGTTTAGCTAACAGCCATACCCATATATACAATGAATAACGAGCTAAACATGCTCAAACAATAATCCTAAGTTCAGAGATGAATTAAGAAACGAGAGAAACTAGCTGTAATCCGAAGATTTGTCGCTAAGAACGTTCCAAGATCACTTTTCCTTCTTTGCAATATGTTCTTCTCCTTAGGATTTGCTTGAGCTCCCCAAAACCTTTGAAAATATGCATCTAATATGTTAGGAGGTCTAATAATTAAAAATGAGGGAGGAGTAAGGATTAAATAGAACTAAATATCCTAAAATATCTAAATAATTTCTAAATCTGGTGCAGAGTGACTGCCGCGGCGGTGGGATGTCGGCTGGGGTCACGGTCTCGGCGGTGCAGTCAACGGTGGGCGTAGGGACTTCTCTACAGTTTTACCGCTGCAGCAATGAGTTTATAGAAACTTTAGGCCCTCTCTGCATATTCACCACCACAGCGGTGGTCTGGATACCTCGGCGGTGGGCTGTTGTTCTGAATATTGCCTCTGTGCTTGTTTTCCCATCGTTCTTGATCCGATTTAATTGTTATTGATCCGTTTTCATCCATTTTCACCCCATACACCTGAGTTACACAAAAATATATAAAAACATATTAAAACGTAATAAACGTACTAAAAAACTAACAATTTCAGTTTGGAAATATATAGGTAGATCACACCTATCACGTCCTCCTCGGGAAACTTCCATCGTTGGTTGGTGATCTGAGCGAGGTGAGTTTCAAAATC
Organism: Eucommia ulmoides; assembly: GCA_016647705.1. Taxonomy (NCBI): domain Eukaryota; kingdom Viridiplantae; phylum Streptophyta; class Magnoliopsida; order Garryales; family Eucommiaceae; genus Eucommia; species Eucommia ulmoides. The sequence goes on along the minus strand of CM028327.1, from coordinate 32,455,079 downwards.
GGATCGTGGGGGATGAATTGCCCGGCCTTGCTTCTACTGACTTTCCTTCCTATCCTACAAGGTTTCAGAGTTTAGGTCAGCGTGATGAAATCGCACAACTTCAGCCCCTATTGCCGTCATTTCTATCCTTAAGAGGTTTGCGGCTTTAGGTTTTTTTTCCTCATGATATGCAATACAAAGTAGTTCTTGTACATTGGAGGAAGTATACAGAAAGTAAATACATGTATTTAAAAACAATAATGTAAATGCAGATATTTAAATACAGTAAAATAAATGAAAACATGTAAAGACAGTAAATGTATACAAGTATAAACAAAGCATGTAATTTTTTTTATTATTATTATTTTTTTAAAGGGAATCATTTATGTTTAAAACCAAAGACATATTTCTTGGATTTTATTTAACTCGGAATACAGATTTAGACTCCAACTATGCAGGAGATTATCTACGCAGAATCTCTAAACTTAAAAAAATAAAAAATAAAAAAATCAATGGTCAATTCGAGATGAAAGATCTTAGCGTGCTCACTTATTTTCTTGATCTCAAAGTTATAACTAGTTTAGATAGATATTTTCTCTCTCAGGCCAAATACGCCTCTGATATTCTTTCCAAGGCTAACATCATTAACTTTACCACTACCAACACTCATTTAGAGCTGAATATCAGACTTACTCTACTAGATGACTTCCATCTCCCGAACGTCACTCTCTATCACTAGCTAATTATATGTTTGGTATATCTCACAATTACTCGTCTAAACATTGTCTATGTCTTCTACCAAGTCAGCCAACTCTTGTTCGCTCTTCGGACCACTCATTACTCGGTTATTCTTTGCATTCTTAGGTATGTCAAAGAAACCTAATTTCATAGACATTATTTCTTTGCCCAGTTCGCTCCCACTTTATAGTCTTATTCTAATTCTTATTGGGTCGAAGATCCCACCGTCAAATGTTCAACCACTTGTCACTATTTTTTCTTAGGCAACTCTTTTATATCTTAGTGCACTAAGAAACAAATTGTGGTTACTTGTTCCAATACTGAAGCTAAATATCCTGTCATCGCTGATGCAATACAAGAACTACTTTAGCTTTTTTGGTTGCTGCCTGATATGGGAATCGCTTCTCCTACTACCATTGTTCTAAATTGTGGCAAGAAAAATGTTATTCATACTGGCCATAATTAAGTTTTCCACAAGCATAAAAAACACATCGAAACTGATTGTCACTCTATTCGTCACCACATTCTCCAGAATATTTTTTGTCAATTCAGCCGAATAGATAATAAATATTTTCACCAATACTCATCCATCCAGATGCTTTCTTACTCTAGTTTTCCAAACTCAAGTTCATGTCTGATTTATCACCTTAAGTTTGAGAGACTGTTATTATGTTAATATATGTATACGGGCCTCGGCCCATTAGGTTAAACCCTAATCCCATTAAAAAATATTAGTCATTGTCTATATATAGATCCTTTGTATATCTATGTAATATTGTATTATTCACATAAATTAACATAGACGTCTCATATTTTCTCGCAATATTTCGCATATCAATTCTTTCAATAGGAATAAAACCCTAGTGAATATTGGTGAGTAAAATTTTTACAAATCAAATCTTATACCACAAAGAAAAAAAAAACGTTCACAACCACGAACTCAACAAGTTGAAGTCTTTGTGTTCATTAGGCAAATGTTTCTCTTGTTCCATGAATCCAATTGTACATATGTAACCCTATGAAAAGTGGAAAAATCATCTATAATACACACATCCTCAAACACAGGGGAGAAAGAGAGTTTTACATGAAACCAAACTCTTTTTTTTTCTTGATCTCACTCTTTAAATTGGACCAACAAGATGGATTCAAAGACATGGGTGGGCAATAATAATGGATGAGACTGGTAGGGCAGTGGTAAAGGACAGGCGACGAGATCGGTGGCAGCAGGTATTCTGAGTTTAGTGTGGAGAAAAAACGATGCATATGCATTTCAATCCAAAAAATGACTTACAAAAAGTGAAGAAACAAAATGGAGAAATGGCAAACAAATTGAAAAAAAAAATAGGGATATTTCCAAATAGATATAAATAGGAAAAACAAACAAATGATAAAAATGTCATTTTACTAATTTTGTTATATAATCTAGCAGAAGTTACTAACATGAGAGATTAGTGCTATTATAAGAAAAGTAGGGAAAGTTTTTTATTTTAATATTTTTTGGTAAGCTATCATTTGATGAAACCCCAAAACGGAGCGAAGCCCAAAAAAAAATTAAAAAAAAAATGATTTCAAACACTCCTAAATACTTCTATCAATTTCTAGGAGCCTCAAATCATCTCACTGAAACTACCTCGGCACCCATGGGTAGGGCTGTGCAAAAACCTGTATAAACCGACAACCTAACCCATAACCGACCGAAATGTCCCGACCCAAAGCTTGATGAACCAGAAACGGATGAAATCGGTAAAATACACTGGAAATCCGAATATGTGGCTCGGGTGACGAATCTTGGCCAGGTGGATCTGGGCTCACCCAATCCAATCCGATCCGAAGGAGAAAATGATGTCATTTTTCACTTGTATAAATAACACATTATACAATGTAAACCCTAGCTGCGTCGTTCCATTTCTGCCTCACCTTTATTGCCTTACCAAGGATCGCTTCATCTCTCATCACCGAAAATTCATACCTTCGTGCCTTCACTCTTCATGATTTTCTACAACTTGGTGTCAATATCACCTTCATAGCTTCACTTTTCAAGGTTCGAATATCTATTTCTCTAATTTTTTCCATTCCATTGTTTCTATTTCTCCTCTCATCACCTATCCACTGAAGAGAGATAAAGTGGGTGTTTTCTAGAGAGAGGATAGGAAAGTGGGTATCTTTTAGACAAAAATTAATTCCACACATTTTGTGAAATTACACTTTTGCCTAACCATCTTCTCCATATCTTCAATTTTAGTATTATATTTGAGGACGATTCCAGTTGACGACGATGACGCTTCCATACAGACCCGAACCCGCCTAAAATACCTACCCAAAAGTCTGCGGCCGGGACATAAACACATCCAAACCAACATCATCGAAATCAGTATTGTTTTCTATTGACCCGATAATTTCATATCGACTGAGTTCACTCATTCAGACCCAACCGATCCAACCCGTGAACACCCCTACCCATGGGTATCTTTTGATCCCAAGGCTTATATATCTCTAATGACGTACCCTTGGACTCCTGCTACACTAGATAGATCAGAGATCTCAAGCGCAATCTCTCCTTCTACCTTCCCGATTTTTTGGACCTCAAATTGTCTCACTACAAATTCCATTAATGATCATGGATCACTAGCCTATATTTGAGACCAAACCCACTTCCAACTACCTGTCTCTCAATTGGGTACCAATACACCTCCAAAACAAAATGACTCATCCTCCTTCTATTCCACTAAACATGTACAAAGTCTCCTCCACCTTCAACTTCACCACCTTATCTATTGGAAGTAGCTCCTTTGATCCCAAGCACTACATACTTTGGCTAAATATTTTCAAAGCATCACCCAAATAAAACCACACTCCACATGAAAACAATCATCCTTCAAATACCTAGAAGAACTAAGTACGAAAAAATCAATCAAAAACAAAAACACTCAATCAAACATCAATCAAAATAACCACAAGGTAATAACAATATAACAAATCAAATGAGAACAAAATTATTTCGTGCCTTCTCATTCCCTATAGATCAATTTAGAAACTTACTATTTGAACTCAAAACTCCATCTGTGGGGTTCGATGCTTTATTCCTTACACACAACCGGTTCCAAGCTCGAGTAAATGAAGAGGGTTGTGTTAGGTGACTGATAGCCAGCGGGAAACTTTGTCATAACTTTTATGACATGAATCTAAAGATATTAAATATTGGGGAGTTCCCTACTAGTAACGCGCTACATTTCCACCCCCGGATATAGTGAATAATGGGTTAAGGTGGGCTAGGGCATCTCTAAGAAGCGGCCCATTGTGTTTTTGCCTAGATACAGTGTCAAATGAATGAGGGTTGCCGCATTATGGTAGATGGGTGCGGATAAAGAAGTTAGTCCATGAGAATAGGCTTAGGTTGGCAACTTGGAATATAGGAACGATGACGGGTAAGACTCGAGAATTGGTGGATGTAATGTGTAGGAGGAGGATTAATGTTCTATGCTTGCAAAAAACTAATTGGGTTGGAGACGGGTCAAGAGAAATTGAGAGTACGAGATATAAATTATGGTATACGGGGAAGGAAAAATATAAGAATGGGGTGGGAATCATGGTAGATAGGGATTTAAAGGATAGCGTTATTGATATTAGAAGAATTGGCGATAGGTTGATGGTTATGAAGCTAGTGATTGGAGAGGGGACAATTAACATTATTAGTGTGTACGCTCCTCAAGTTGGATTGCAAGAAAATATTAGACGGGAATTTTGGGAGAAGATGGACGAAGTCGTTCAAAGTATACCTAACCAAGAAAAAATATTTATTGGAAGAGACTTGAATGGACATATCGAGAAGGAAATGGGGACTTTCGAGAAAGTACATGGTGGTTATGGATTTGAGGAGAAAAATGCAATGGGTAAGATGATTTTAGATTTTTCTATGGTATATGATTTAGTTCTTCTAAATACATGTTTCAGGAAAAGTGATGAACATCTTATCACATTTAAGAGTGGTTAGAGCAATAGCCAGATAGATTTTGTCCTTACTAGGGCGAGTGATCATTTAATATGTAAGGACTGTAAAGTCATACCTGGAGGGAGTATTACTACCCCATCATAGACTAATGGTAATTAATCTCAAGTTTCAGGGGTGGAAACAGGTGTCTAAGATAAGTAGGCAAATGAGGATATGTTGGAGAGATCTAAGAGGTAAAAAGATAAAGTTGTTTAAGGATAAAATTAGCAATGATGAGTTATAGAAGATACATGAGGATGTAAACAAAATGTGGATTGATATGGCGAGTCATAATAGAGAGATAGGAAGAGAAGTTTTAAGAATTTGTAGAAGATGAAGACCACGATATAAAGAAAGTTGGTGGTGGAATGAGGTGGTCCAAAAAACCATTCGAGACAAGAAAATAGCTATAAAGAATGGAAGAAATATCAAAGTCGGGAGAGTTTGGAGTAATATAAACATGCAAAAACGGAGGCGAGAAAAGTAATTAAGGAATCAAAATTTAGGACGTATGATAATTTATATCAAAAGTTAGATACAAAAGAGGGATAGAGGATATATTTCAAACTTACTAAGCGATGTGAACGAAAGACTAGAGATATTGGAAGTATCAGATGCATCAAAGACACTGATGAAAAGGTATTGGTGAAATATGAGGAGATTATGGAACGATTGAGAAGTTATTTTATAATTTATTTAATGAGAATGACGTTGGGAAATCTAGACTAGAGTTTTCTAGTTTATCTTCAGATAAGATTTATAGGTTTCATAGAAGAATTAGGGTTTCAGAAATCCTTATAGAGGTGTAGAAAAGTTTGGAAGATATTGGGATAGAGTGGTTGACTAGACTTTTCAATCATATTTGGAGGATTAAGAGAATGCCTGATGATTAGAGGAGGAATATCTTAGTGCCCATCTATAAAAATAAAGGGGATGTTCAAAGTTGCACAAACTATCGGGGCATAAAACTTATGATTCTTATTATGAAACTTTAGGAGAGAGTAATAAAATATAGAATAAGACATGAAATGAGCATAGAAGATAATCAAATTGAATTTATTCCTAGACAATCAACCACTGAAGCTATCTATGTACTCAAGAGATTAATTGAGAAATATGGAGAAAATAAGAGAGATTTACATATGGTATTTGTGAACTTGGAAAAGGCTTATGATAAGGTACCCAGAGAAGTTTTATAGTGGGTGATAGAAATGAAACAGGTATCCAATGTGTACATCGAGGTAATTAAGGATATGTATGAATGTATAGTCACTAGTGTTCGAACAGAAAGAGGCGATACTTGTGCTTTTTCTATTAATATAGGCTTACATCAAGGATCATCTTTAAGTCCTTACCTCTTCGTTCTAGTGATGGATGAGCTCACAAAACATATTCAAGATGGAGTATATTGAAGTATGTTGTTTGTGAATGACATCGTATTAGTGGACGAAAGTAGAATATGTTTTAATAATAAGTTAGAAAGATGGAGAGAAGCATTAGAGTCTAAAGGTTTGAAGGTTAGCAGAAGTAAGACGGAATACAAGCATTACAATATTAGTAATGCCTAGAGAGACGGTGGTGCGGTCAAAATTGGAGATGAGGAGGTGTCGAAGGTTGATCGTTTTAGATATTTAGATTCAATGATTTAGGGTAATAGAGAAATCGAGGAAGATATTACGCATAGAATCAAGGCATGTTAGTCAAAATTGAGAAGTGCAATTGGAGTAATTTGTGATCGTAGGATTCCATTGAAACTTAAAGAAAAATTCTACAAAACTGCTATAAGATCAGTGTTTCTTTATGGTTCAAATGAATCATGTCTAGAAAATTGGGATAACAGAAATGAAGATGCTGCGATGGATGAGTAAGAAGACGAGAATTGATAAAATTAGGAATGAAACTATTAGAGAAAATTTATGAATAGAACCCATCGAATCATCGAATAAAAAATTATAGAAAATTCTTTACAATATTTTGGGCGTGTGCATAGAAGACCCAAAGAAGCACCCATGAGCAAATATAATTTAGTTCAAATTCAGGGGACTACTAGAGGAAGAGGTAGACCTAAGAAGAAGTTAGATGAGACTATTAGAAATGATTTGGTGATATTAAACCTAACGGAGGGGGTGGCAATTGATCGATCTCTATGGCATAAATAGGTTTATGTAGCCGACCCTACAAAATTGGGACAAAGGCTTAATTGTTGTTGTTGTTGTTGTTGTGTACTATTTGAACTTAAATCTTTGAGCTTCATGGGAATACCTAACATTCTTCTACCAATCTCTATCACTTCAACTATTCTCTAAAAAATAATTTTGAAGGAGATTTGTAAAGCCTAATTCTTACACATGCATATTTCTAATTGTATTTTAGAACATTTAAAAAATAATGAGGTCATTGTTGATCCTAAGATTTTGATGGACAATTAAACATTGATTTTTTTTTGGAACTAACGATTTTATTGAGTGTTTCAGTTTATTAGTTCCAGTTATGAAAATGATCGTGAAGATATTGTGGTAATGCTAAAGATGATGGAAGATTAAAAGTTTGAAGAAATTGAAGAACCTAGGGAAACCAACTCAGGTTAAATTCTAACTCTTAATGTATCCTGGTTAGGATCACACACGACACAATTTGTTTTTAAAATTATGTGTGTTTTTATAGGATCCTAATTAGTTAAATTATTTACTCCTATGTGTAATTGAAAAAGAAATAAAGATAATTGACTAAAATTAAATTTAAGTATTTAGTGGAGCTAACCGAGAAAAGAAATCGGTTAAAGGGGTGAACACGTCGATGAAATAGGATTTAAAACAAATTCAGGCGAGGATTCTAGCATCTCTCAATCGACAAGTAAGTCGACCGGTAATCAATGAAAGAAGTTGCTGAATCTCTCGATCGATGGATAGGTCAACCTGAGCTTAAAACAAGAAGTCTCTGAATCTCTAGATCAACAGGTGAGTCGACTTATGATTAGATAATGAACTCTCTGAATCTCTAAGTCGACAAATAAGTCAACTTATGAAACTCTATGAATCATCCAGTCGACAGGTGATGAATGGGAAGTCGAGCGATGGGCGAAGAGATTTTGTCTTGGCTACATCCTGAACTAGACGGTCAACCGATGGGTCTTAACCAGTCAACAGATGGAACTATTTCAGGATTTATGGAATTTTGAATTTTATTAAAAAACTAGCCATTACTAGCCGTTTTATGGTTAAGATATATGAGATATATTAGGGATATAATATATTTTGAGTTATTTAATTAATATTTAACTATCCCTATAGATATGGTTCAAGTAGTTTTGATATTTCACAATTTGGTACATATAATTCTTTCAATCTTATCTAATTGAATTTGAGTAAAAGTTTGAGGGGCTTAATTGAATATTTTAAGAGATATTTTAAGTGAATTATACCAGAAATGAATCATTATGATATAGAGTGTCTATTGGCGTAATTAAATGTCATGATTTATGAGAACTAGTTGTTACAGGGCTTGTTTTAAGAGGCTTTAAATAGACTTGCGGATTTAACATAAAAATGAGATATCAAGATAATCCAAACTATTCTGAGTTATTCAGCTCTTGTACTTTCTAAGAGTAATCATACTGAGTGAATTGTGAGATCTTTTCTAAGAGTTGTCCATGAGAAATATTTTTTGTAGATTATTGTTACTACCGATCTAAAGTTTCACTCCTATTCTAAACATTAATTTTTCGGTGGAATCCTGGTGAGATTTTTTCAAATTACTTACTATTACTTGTCGCTTGTTTATATTATTTATTATTTGGAATTTGATCTTTGAAATTATTTTTTGGATTTTTTATTGAAAATTATTTTTTAAACAATTTCTTGAGAAAATCTTATTATGTGCTTAATTGCTTGCTACCCATATTTATTTATCATATTTTAAAATTCTCACTTTTCTATCACTAGTATCGGGACATTAATTGAGCTTGAATTTATTTGAGGTGGTAGAAGCTTCGAGTGGGAAAATCACTTATCAATTGTTTATAATTGGTGAGTTGAGTATCAGATTAGATACTACTGGGAGTGTCTGATCAAAGTACTACTGGGAGTGTCTAATCAAGGGTAGCTAGTTTCAATCTCTTCCGGTAAAGAGATTGAGATTTTAATATTTGCCTAGAGTATAAAAAGATTAGGTGTTAATTCTTCCTTGATTGAATTTGTGAGTGAATTGTAACGGTTCAATCCTCAGCAGCTAAAAGGATATTTGGAGCGTATTTATCAGAGGTTTAATTCTTGAGCCTAAGGTATAAAAAGAATTAGGTCGTGAATCTCCCTGTAATAGAATTAGATTAATATTTTGCCTGTTAAAAAGATAAAGGTTATTCCTTAGCCTGTGAAAAGGAATTGTAAAGGTTGATGCCTGTGAAAAGGAATTGTAAAAGTTGATTCTAAGCCTGTGAAAAGAATCATTGTGAGGGTTTGGTTCCTACCTTTAAAGGAATTTTGAGTTTAGTGGGTACGACTCTCTGCGGAGCTCAGGGGACTAGATTAACCTAGAGTAGCTTAGTGAACCAATATAAATTTCTACATGCTGCATTATTTATATTATTTATATTTTACTGTTTAGGTGTGCACTTAGTTGATAATACATAATCTGCTGCTATAAAATATAATTAATTTTAGGATAAAATTAATTGTTTGATTTTTGAAGTGTTATATTATGATATTTTTTAATACTGCCCAATTCACCCCCTCTTGGGTAGCTCACTGGGCCAACAATTGGCATCATAACTGGTTTTAGCTCGATATACTTTACAGTATAGCTAAACACGATCACATGGAGTGTCTTGATTCTGAACTTATGTGTATTACTGTTGATTCTACTTCTTCTAATAGTTATTGTTCTACTCGTGAGATTGATATAATTTGCAATGATAAGAATGGAGATAAGGCTATTGAGGTGCTTATTACTTTTACATATGTTTTTAGAAAAGAGAATTTTAAACTAGAGCAAAAAATTGCAATTCTTGATAATAAGAAGTTTAGTACTGTCAAATCTCTCAAGAAAAAAAAATTGGACAAATATTTTAAAATTGTTGAGTTTAAAAATGCTTTATCTAAAATTAGTAAGTTATGTGAGAAAATTTAGTTTCTTGAGGATAAGACTGAGGTTTTGAAAAATGATTTTTATGATATTCAACAAAATAAATTTAAAAAGGAAAAATCTTGAAACCTTGAACGAGGCCTTGAGTATTGAATTGGATAATATAAGGTGTGAGGTTGATAGAGCTCGTGTGAAAATCTATTATGTTGAAAATGAGTGTCAAATTCTTAAAAATGATCTTGAATTAATGCATAAAAAGAATTTTGATCTACAGGTAAACATTAGCACCAATGAGCGGTTACTTGAGAAGAGTCAAAAGGAGCTTAAAGAAGCAATGGATAAATTCAAGGATACTGAGAGTACTAAACCTGTTAAAAAACCAATAGTTACTAAAGTTGCTTCTCAAAATCGCAAACAATATTATACTCCCGTACGAAACACTGACTATCCGAAGAGGCGTGTTAACAGTATTAAGTGTTTTTATTGTGGTAAATTTGGTCATTATGAAAAATCTTGTTATTTATTACATGGTTATCCTATCGGATCCAGAAACAACTGGATACCAAAAAGAGAAAATTTTGGTACAGGCAAAAACTTGTACGGCGTAGCGTTTTTTATGTACTCGCATATTGACTACTTGCAAGTGTGTAAGGTCAAAGTTTTAGTATAATGTGATTTTGAAGATCAGGTATCATATCCACAGGGATTGGTGTTCGTTATTATCGAGTACCGCGATTATCATGACCTAACTTTATTTAGGCTAAAAAGAAATGTATTTAATTAATTAATACTAATACTAATATAACCTAAATTAATTTATACTAACTCTACTAATATGAGATAGTTAGGGGATAGATTAACTAGGGATTAACTTTATTTACTTAAACGCGTTTGATTTCGTTTAGTTTACAATAATAGTGTTCGACCTATTCGACAATCTCAGTTCGTAAACTTCCCCGCCACCTTTTTCGAGTGTAAAACGAGGGATATAACGCGACTTCGTGTCAAAGAAGAAGTCCCCCTCAATGTCTTAATGACCCTAGGTCACGTGAGTCTCGCCCCAATGTCATTGATTGCACACAATCCAACTCCTGACCGGGTCATTAGATCGTCGCGTTGTGTTTATCCTATCGACAATCTAAGTTCTAAAACTCCACCGCCACTTCTCTTGAGTGTAAGACGGGAGAATACATGACTTTGAGTCAACGAAGAAGTCTCCCTCAACGTCTTAATGACCCTACGTCCCGTGAGTCTTGCCTCAACGTCATCGATTAGTGTTACGTTTACCTTAGTCCAAATCCGGGGTTACCTCTCTTGAGTGTTAAATCCCGTATTCTCGATATATCTATCTACGCATAATAAACATAGCAATATAATAAACACAATCAAACTACGAAGAACAATCATCAAAGAAACACAACTCAACCAAAACTACGTTTTTATAAATCATATTCATCCTTAAGATAATCTACGTTTAACTCGTGGTCATAACCATATAAACATTGAAATCGAGCTAAACATGCTTAAACAAATATAGAAGTTAAGAAATAAAAGGAAAAATGGATGAACTTAGTCGATATCCGAAGATTAGCCGCTAAAACCGTTCACCGATCAATTCTCCTTCTCCGCGTGGTAATCTTCTCCTTCGGAATTTGTTTGAGCACTTCTCACACTCTCTATGTACTATAAACTAAGACCTAAAGGCTCTAATGGCTGGAGGGTCGAATAGGAAGGGAGAAAAGAGAGGTTTAAATAGAGTAAATATCTCAAAAAATATCTAATCTACTGCAGAGGCCACCGCCACGGCGGTAAGTAGATCGATTGGCTGATCGCCTCGGTGGTGAAGAAGGCAATGGATTAGGTTGACATCCTGCATCTCCAGCATCACGGTGGTGGTCTCGCGCCATGGTGGTGGATGTTCAGCAAGGATAAGTCATTCTCTGCATTTTCACCGCTGTGGCGGAGGTCTCGACGCCGTAGCGGTGGGCTTCTTTCAGAATATTGCCGCCTTGCTCATTTTTCCACCATTCTTCGACTGTTCTTGGTTTGATCTCATCGTTTACGCTCATGTTTCCTATCTTTTTACCCCACATACCTGATTTATACAAAAAGTATAAAAACTAATTAAAACATAATAAAATAAATATAAAAACTACTCTAAAACTAACAAAACCGGTTTGGAAATATGTAGGTAGATCACACCTATCAAATACTCCCAAACTAGGAATTGTGTTAGTCCTCGAGCAAAACATACACACGAAAATGAAAAACACAACTAAAAGAAATAACAAACAACCTAAAACAAGCTAAACATAACGATATGCGAGTTTTACATTCTTCTAATGGCCTAGTCATTTTTTCCTCAACAACTACGAGTCATATCGAGTTCAGGCGGTAAAACACATCATGTGTAGTTCTAGAATTTCGACATGCAATGATGGTGAACGTCATTCTAGATTGTGTAAACGTGTTTGTGCGAGACTCAATAATATAACTATCCAACGACTGGATTAAATTATCCACCAATGAAACTCACGACTTAGACCGTATAGGACTAGGATTTCTATACGCCTGATTGGGGTCTACTCTCCACTAATGTAGGCTTGGAATTCAAAAATATCAAAAGGACTTGGTTCGGTTATAGAATATTTGGCCAAGGGTATTTCGGAATGGAAAACGGGTTAACGTTGTTAACTTAACGTTACCCTAGGCTCAACGCTTTGCACATTCACTCTCGAACCCCCATAGATAAATTGGAAAACAATTCCGAACTAACATTTAAGAACCTAGTATTCACTTGTCAAAAAGAAACATAATTTTTTTTTTAAATAACCACACCCCCAAACTTATTCGATTATTATGATTTCACGGGTGTGGTTAAAATGAAAGAAAAACGACAAGTGAATACTCGAATATCGAACCAATCCGAAGTTTGCCCTAAACCCAACCGCTCACATCAAGAAATATTTGCAACTGCTAACTTGATTCACTCAAATGTGCCTTTAAATTCAGCGATATAAGTTTGGAAAAAGATCAACTGGCCAAGGTATTTGTTTATGTGTTCAGAATTGAAATGTGATTTTAGGCTTCGACAGGGTAACAAGGGATAAACATATTACAAGGTAGGTTTCAAAGGCTCAAGCAATAAAAGAAAAAAAAAAAAAAAAAGCCTAAATCACGTCTCCTGAACTACCTCGCCTAGGATTTCGCCTCAAGCTTCCCCTCAATCAGGTTCTGTAATCCTTAATTTGTCATGAGTTTGGCTAATCGATAATTTTCCTCAAATCAATTGAATAGAAATACATTGAGTCTATGTGCTCGTGCAAATTAGGATCTACAATAACTTTTACCAAAAAACATTGTCAAGCACACAAAACACATATGCATGGATATTACCCTTAACCTCGGAAACATCCAGGGGGTAATATCATCATCGGGTAATGGCCCAAATGAACACGAAACTCAGCATGCACACAACAACAACAAACAAACACAAACTAACCTAAACAAACATACAATATGGTAAAAACAAAACAAGATAAACTAACAATACTAAATACTACACATCACTTCCGAACTTAATACGGGCAGTGTTCTCAGCGGTCCCAATCATCAATCTCAACATATGAAATTAAGGCATGCTGACGAAGGGGGTTTAGAACTCGTACTGATTCTACTAATACGAGATAGTTAGGGGATGGATTATCTAGGGATTAACTTTATTTACTTAAACGCGTTTGATTTCGTTTAGTTTACAATAATGGTGTTCGACCTATTCGATAATCTCAGTTCGTAAACTCCCCCTCCACCTCTCCCGAGTGTAAAATGAGGGATATAACGCGACTTCATGTCAACAAAAAAGTCTCCCTCAATGTCTTAACAACCCTAGGTTATATGATTCTCACCCCAACGTCATTGATTGCACACAATTCAACTCTCGACCAGGTCATTGGATCGTCGTGTTGTGTTTACCCTATCAACAATCTTAGTTCTAAAACTCCATCGCCACCTCTCCCGAGTGTAAGACGGGGGAATACATGACTTTGAGTCAATGAAGAAGTCCCCCTCAACGTCTTAACAACCCTAGGTCACGTAAGTATGGCCTCAACGTCATCGATTGGCGTTATGTTTACCTTAGTCCAAATTCAGGGTTACCTCTCTCGAGTGTTAAACCCCGTATTCTTGATATATCTATCTAATCATAATAAACATAACAATACGATAAATACAATCAAACTACGAAAAATAATCATCAAAGAAACACAACTCAACCAAAACTACATTTTTATAAATAATATTTATCCCTAAGATAATCCATGTTTAACTCGTGGCCATAACCGTATAAACATTGAAATTGAGTTAAACATGCTCAAACAAACATAGAAGTTAATAAATAAAAGTAAAAACGGATTAACTTAGTCGATATCCAAAGATTAGCTGCTAAAACTGTTCACCGATCGATTCTCCTTCTCCGCATGGTAATCTTCTCATTCGGAATTGTTTGAGCACTCCCCACACTCTCTCTCTACTATAAACTAAGCTCTAAGGGCTCTAATGGCCGGAGGGTAGAAGAGGAAGGGAGAGGAGAGAGGTTTAAATAGAGAAAATATCTCAAAAAATATTTAATCTGCTGCAGAGACCACCGCCGCGACGGTGAGTAGGTTGATTGGCTGATCGCCTCGGCGGTGAAGAAGGTGGTGGATTAGGTTGACATCCTACATCTACAGTACCGCAACGGTGGATGTTCAGCAAAGATAAGTCCCAAGTCATTCTCTATATTTTCACCGCCGCAGCGGAGGTCTGAACGTCGCGGCGGTGGGCTTCTTTCAGAATATTACTGCCTTGCTCGTGTTTTCACCGTTCTTCCACCGTTCTGGGTTCAATCTCATCATCTACGCTCCAGTTTCCTATATTTTTTCCCCACACACCTGATTTATACAAAAAGTATAAAAACTAATTAAAACATAATAAAATAAATATAAAAATTACTCTAAAACTAACAAAATTGGTTTGAAAATATGTAGGTAGATCACACCTATTAGGTACCAATTAGAGATTTAGACAAAGATACAATGAATATTATGTGTCAACAAGGAGATTTGAACAGACACAAAGGTACAATGAATATTCCATGCTGACGAAGGAACCGAGGATCAATGTACCTAATAAGAAAAATCAGCACGTGCCAAATCGAAGAGTACAGAAGCAACAAGCTCAATATATGAGAGTTGACAAAGCTTTTTCACAACAAATAGGGATAGTCATGGGATGGGATGGGCCGGGCTTTGGCTAAGGTATTACAAGAATTTGTGAGGCCCGAGCCCTATGATTGGGGCCCTAAAACAATTCCCAAGCCCGGCCCTAGGCAAAACAATCCAACCCAAGCCCGGCCCTATCATTTTTTTTATAAAATTTTAAAAATAATCTTCAATTAACCCTAATACCCCAAAAAATGATGCTATATGAGTATAAATATAAGCCCTAAAAGTGTAAATCAAAGCAAGTGTATATCAATATTTCATACCGAAGCTTAAATTCGAAATATAGATTTCTGAATCTAGTGGATGAACCTATATTTAGATTTTAGATTTCTTTCAATGTTCGAACCTAAAATCACACAAATGAGCAACAAAGTTTTATAGATTCGAAGCAATTTTACCAAAGACAACAATGAACAAAAATCATGAATAGAAATCACGACCATGACCAACAAACAAAAATCGAGAACACAAATCACACTAACCACTTACCAAAACTCTATCACAGCAACCGAAGATGACGAACGAAAACAATCAACAACGACGCACGAAGCGGCGATTGAGATATTGACGACGATGAGTGACTAAGCAATTGAAGACGGCAAGACAACGATCGAAGACGGCAAGACAAAGATCGAAGATGGCAGCAGCAATGCAAGGCCAGGGCAGGCAAAGGTCTGGTAAAGAGAGAGGAAGCGGTAGAAACGAATGAACTATGAAGTGAATTAGGGTTGACATTATCTTAATATTATATATATATTATTAATTATGAATAGGTGAGCAATGATCATGCCAGAGGCCTAGAGCCCAGAATGCGATTATTATTAATAATCACTGTTCATGCCCATGAGATGACAACCTGTTTTCCACTTGGTGAATCATGATATTATTACATATATAATATAATTAAAAAAAAAAAAAAAAAAAGACTGGGCCGGCCCTAAAAGAAAATGCACAGGCCCTAGCCCGACCCTAAAATTGGTCAGGCCTGCATTTTCAAGCCCAAGCCCTATCTACGGGCTCAAAACACATGCCCAAGCCCTAAAAATAAGTGGGCGGGCTTGACGGGCTGGGCAGGCCCCCAAGCCCATGACCATCCCTAACAACAAATGGCAAGATACTAGTACAAGAAAATTTTCATTTACAAAGTTGTGCCAAAGCAGAATGAGAAAAAGCAGTCTGAAGCACCAAACAAGGCAAAAAAAAATCTTGACAAATCAATTCAGAAAATTACCACTGGTAAGAAGGAAGAAATTAAGGGGACAAATAAAGTATTAGTGGAATCAAAGAATACCAAGTCAAAAATCAGTAATCGACCAATGGTACACACACAATTGCTGCCAAGGATGATCCAAGTATGTCAAACTTTTGAAAGTTTAAGTTTATTAATTTTGTTAGAGAAACTGAGCTTGTTCATTTTGAAACTTAAACGTGTGTGATATGTGGGTGTGGGTGTGTGAGTAATTAAAATATTTTAAAAACAAATATGTGGATCAAAATAAGAGGTAAAAATTGAGCTAAGTGTATCAAATTAAGGCTTAAATTCACTAAAAGTCAAACAGTTCAGTATAGTCAGTCGACCAACAGTAGCAGGCTGGAAAAGAAAACATTCATTTGTCGACCGACTATAAGTGAGCGGTCGACTGATCCTTAAGGGATTTAAATAACCTACGTTCATTCATTTCATTTAATCCAATTCTAAAACCCTTTTTCTTTCTAAAACCTTTTATCTCCCAAGTCTGTTCAATCATAAACTTTAGAAAATCAGTTTGTTTCGGCTTGGATTTGAAGATATTTGGGTAGGATCTAAAGGTCTAGGGCTTGTATTCGAGATTTGGTGACTCTTTCCTTCGCGAAAAAGTTGGTTCTCTTTCTATTCTCTAGGGTTTCGATTGGTTATCTGTCTTCACTCAATTTCTTGAGTTATCTTGGTTAATTTGTTTCAAGTTTGTGTGAAAAATACCTAAAATCAAGAAACATGCTCAAAGATTTACATATGACAATAAATATTTTCGAAAAGAGGAGGATAAGATTAGATATAATGAGGGGGTTTGTCAACCGAAAGGTTCTAGGTTGCAAACCTATAGATTTTGTTAGTTTAAAAGAGAAAAATATTGATGTTGAAAGGTATTTTAGAAATTTGGATGGACCGATTTTGTCAACCAAAGAAATGAGTGGATGCCGGTATGGGTGAGAATGTTCTATAGTAATCTCACTTACAATAATATTGAGATTACATCCTATGTTAAAGGAAAAGAGATTCAATTCCATAGGGGATTACTATGTGATATTTTAGAATTAACTAGAGGCTATGTATTCGCGCACAATACCCCCCATTGCTGTCAACAAATTTTAATAGAACAACAATTGCACATAAATTTGACTTGGAGGGTGATAAAACAGGATAATTATCTCTTGATCATCAGTTCATTCACTTGGTGCTAACCTATACGGTTGTACCTAGAAGAGGAAGCCACACTAATGTGAATGATTTTGATCTCTATTTGATGAATGGGATTATTGAGGGTAGAAAAATAGATTTGGCTCATATCATGATGGATCATATGAGATATCATGTTCAGAAACCTTCCGGAGTGTTACCCTATGTTGGTGCTCTTCAAAAATTGTTTGATCATTTTGGAGGTAAAACTGATCCTAATGAAAAAAAAATCATGACAATCACACCCGGATGGATTAATGTGGGTAATGCTTCATTAATGGGATATGAGTACAAAGGAAATAGATCGGTAAAGAAGATAAATCAGAAAAGGCAAAGAGTGTAGGCTGTGAGCAAAGAAAATGTGATGAGGAAGAAATAAGCGTTGATCAAAAGATGAATTTTCTTCAAGAACAAATTGATGATCTATGGGTACATGCGAATATGATGGATGATCGGATGGCTGGTGATATGTGTAAATTACCTATATATTTCTAACTTGAATTTGTTAGTTTTCGAGTACGTTTATAGTTATTTTTATATATTTTTATTCTTTTTGTATTACAACAGGTGCGTGGGGTAAAAATGTATGAAATCGGAACATAAACGATCAATTCGTATCGAGAACGATCGGAGAACGGTGGAAAAATAAGCAAGGAGGAGAAAATATGAAGGAAGCCCACCGTCTAGGTATCCAGACCACCGCCTAGGCGGTAAAGAAGCAGAGGAAAAACAAATTCAAGCTGACAGCCCACCGCCTAGGCAGAAATCTAGCAAAATATTTTCCACTGCCACTGCCTTCTCCATCGCCTCAGCGAACCTTAACCGACATACTCTACCGCCTAGGCGGTGGCTTCTGCACAGTGGGAGATATTTATTTTAGATATTTTGTCTATTTATACATTTTTCCTCTCTTCTCATTCATTCTCTCCGGCCATTACAGCCCTTAAGGCTTAAGTTAAGATATAGAGAGAGTATAGAGAGTGCTCAAACATATCCGAATGAGAAAATCAACACGCGGAGAAGGAGAATCGTTCGGTGGACGGTTTTAGCGGCTAATCTTCGGATATCGGCTGAGTTCATCCGTTTTTCCTTTTATTTCTTATCTTCAATATATGTTTGAGCATGTTTAGCCTAGTTTTAATTGTATAAATGGCTATGACCATAGGTTAAACGTGGATTATGTATGGGATTAATATCGTTTATAAAAACGTAATTTTAGTTTAGTTGTGTTTCTTTGATGATTGTTCTTCAATGTTTGAGTGTGTTTATCATATTGTTTGTTTATTATGCTTAGAATGATAAATAGAGAATACAGGGTTTGACAAATCCTGGATTCGGATTAGAATAAACAAACGCCACGATCCAATAACCCGGTCAGGGTTAGGATTGTGGACAAGCTATGACGTTGGGAAAGGACTCAAGTGACCTAGGGTCGTTAAGATGTTGAGAAGGACTTTAGCATTGACACGAAGTCACGTATTCCCCCGACTTACACTCGGGAGAGGTGGCGATGGAGTTTTAGAACTGAGATTGTCGATAGGGTAAACACAACGCATGAAATCAATGATGTTGGGGCGAGACTCACATGACCTAGAGTCGTTAAGATATTGAGAAGGACTTCTTCGTTGAAACGAAGTCACGTTATATCCCTCGTCTTACACTCAGAAGAGGTGGCGATGGAGTTTATGAACTGAGGTTTTGTGTGCAATCAATGAGGTTGGGGCAAGACTCTCGCAACCTAAGGTTGTTAAGACGTTGAGGGGGACTTCTTCGTTGACACGAAGTTGCGTTATATCCCCCGTCTTACACTTGGGAAAGGTCGCGGAGGAGTTTTAGATACCGAGATTGTAAAATAGATCGAACACCATTATTGTAAACTAAACGAAATCAAATGCGTTTAAGTAAATAGAGTTAATCCCTAGATAATTCATCCCAGAACTATCTCGTATTAGTAATTAGTATAGTTAAATTAGTATTTTAGTATTAATATTAATTAATTAAATTACATTTTTAGCACCTAGATAAAGTTAAGTTATGACAATCGCGGTACTCGATAGTAATCTCAACCAATCCCTGTGGATATGATACCAGACCGAAAGGTCCATTATACTAAAATTTGATCTGTACGCTTGCGGTGAAAGTGACAGCGCTTAATTAGCGGCCACTAGCAGGGTTAGAAAATAAAATGGTCCAAATGAATATGAACATGGAAGTTGGATTTGTGAAAATCATGGGGAATCTGGAACGAATGTTTCAGTGTATGTAGTCATCACATTATGGATACCAGCAGCAGTATAGTACCCATCCATACTTTACAGGACATCCTATGTTTAAAGCACAGCAGTCCTTTGGAGGACCATTTGCTGCAGGGCCATCTAGAGCAGGACCGTCAAATCCGTTTCATCAGCAAATAACTCCAGGATCAAGTGCTCAGCCAGAGGTTCAATATCCTCAACAGCCAGCCACTAGTCCAATGAAACTATATAATCATTTTTCTGGACAAAGTCCTCATTAACTTTATCTTCTACTTTTATATGTGTGTGTGTGTGTGTGGGTGTGTGTGTGTGTGTTATCTAGACAAGCTCCACAATTAATATTTTGGTCTGTAATAGCTAATCTAGGTTATTTTGGTAAAACTTAACTTTTAGTGTATGGATTTTGATGGATTAGCTAGATTTGGTCTATTTAGTTAGATTTTTGTCTCTAATTATGATCCACATAGTATTTGTTGAAAAAGATTTTCATGCTTAAAAGTTGGTTTGTTAAAATAGGTTAATTGATTTTATATTAAGTTAATTTATTATCTTGACATAATGATGTATGCCTAGAGTAGTGTTTCTTTGTAATTCTCCCTCCCCAATGTTTTTTTGAGATGACAAAGGGAGAGAATTAGTTGATGTTTTAATGAATGTCTCAAGGGGGAGCTTGAATTATCTTGTTGAATTATTTTGTTGAATATCTTAAGGGCACTACAACAAAAATGGACTATAGCGGCAATTAAAAAATAGCCATTAATGATATGTTTTTAGTGGCTATTTATTTAATTGTCGCTAATTTATTCTAATTGCCGCTAAATGTCATTATTTTAGTTCCAAATTTTAACGCTTAATTTTGATATCAATATCTTAATTAAGAAAAATAATTAAAATAAAAATAAAAATGAATATTCAATTAAAAAATCCTTATATTGAACTTTGCAAAGACAAATACTAATTAAAAAGAAAAAAGAAAAAAAAATATTTAATAAAGGCAAAGACAAACACAAACACTAATTATAAAAGAAAAAAAGGGGGGGGGGGGGAACCGAAGAAGAACTCGTCAAAAGGGATGAACCTGTTCTCACGAAGCCCTCGCGATCAATCGTGTACTTGTTTCTCGCGATCTTTTTCTTCGCGAATGAAATCAGGAATGACCTTCCTCCCAATCGTGTTCCTCAACCATCCTCAATCTACAGATGGTTGGAGCACAAATAGCCCTAGTTTGTTCCTCAATCGTCTTCTTCAATTTCTTTAATCGGCACCGCTTCTTTCTCAATTGCTACGATTTGAACCCTGTGCTCTCTCAATCTGCAGCGCTGACACTGTGTAACAACCACGCCAACCAACAATCGATGTGTTTCCTTTCCTCTCACATTGTATGCTTAAGTTTCAGATTTGCATTTGATTTTTTATTTATGTTCTCTTTTAATTCGCTTGCATTTAGATTTCCAATTGTGCATTTAGGGTTCGTGAAATTGATTTTGTATATGTTTGTATTTCTCTCCTACTATCTCTGATCTATGGAATTGAGACATTTGGCTTCCATGTCATGTGAGTGCAACTAAATAATTTGTGAATGTTATGTGTTTGATGAAATGTCCATATGAATATACTCTTTCATTTTTTTTAACCGATTTGCAATTATAATTCCTTTAAATGTTATGTATTCGACGAAATGCTCATATGAATCAACTCTTTATATTTGTTTAATTTGCGCGATGGTAATAGAAACAGAAATATGGTAACAGAAACACTTAAAAAATAGAAAATGGACAGAGGCAATGATGAAGGCAACTCTATATATGTCTTTTTTCCCTTAAGTTTCTTATGGTAACAAAAACAGAAATATGGTAACAGAAACACTAAACAAGCGATGCCTATTCTTACAATTGAGATGGGGTATAATTGGCTTGAACCCTTAGAAAAAAAAATGGATGGAATGATTTTTATATTTGTTTGTTATGTTAAAAGTAGACATAGGAAGAACTGGTTTGGTTTCATTTCTTATTCCAATTTTGATGCTCTATTTCCTCGCTGCCAAACACTGCCATATTAATCTATTAGTGATGTATTGCCATTGGCACTTTAGGGTGTGTTTGGTTTCGCAACACTTGGAAAATAGGTTTTTCAATCTTCTTTTTTTTTTCTTTTTTTTTTTTGGGGGGGGGGGGGGGGGAGGGGGGGTTAAGGTACTTATATATGTATAACCTTTCTTATCATTTGCTTTTCCTCTTAAAGTCTATCTCATAAGGCAACTATTGTTGCAGTCATGGTTGTCCAGTCTATTCACAGTACTATTCTATGAACAAAATAGTTCACAGAACTGTTATGAGAATAGCTGTGTCTGTTTCCAATTTTTTTAGGAATATGCACATTATTTACATTAACTTTTAGGAATATGTACATTATCTGTATTAACTTTTAGGAAAATTATATTTTCGGTTGCTAAAGTATGGGGTGTCTATATGGACTCTGAGGTTTGTCAACTTGCACATTTGATCTTTAAAGTTTCATATTTATTTCAATATCAAAAATTAAGAACATTGTTAATGATTTTGGATTAAAAATTGGTTATACTTAGCACAAAGTCTTCTAATGGAGATATTTTTATCATTTTATCATTCTACCTTAAAATATTTTTCTTTGTAACAACGATTCCTATAAAAAACAAGAAAGAGAAGATTGAATCAAAACAAAAATATATATTTTTTTTCCAATTTCTGTTCCCAGTTTTTTTAGGAATAAAAACAAAATTCCGAGAATAAAAATTCTAAACAAATGGCAGTAGACATTTTTGTGAATTGTTTACTTGATAGGTAGGTGCTGAAATTTGTGGATATTGCTTGTCCAAGGCATGTGTTTGTTTAACCACCAAAGAAGTCAAAGCAACTAGAAAAAAAAATAATGGGATTTGTTCCCAAATGACTGTTTCTGTTTCAAGTTTTTTCGGGGAACAGAAACTGAAATCTGGGAACTAAAACACTAGATAAACACTACATTAGAAACTCTACTTGGAAGCTTGGCGTATTTTCCTTGTGATTTGTGGCTCTGGGGGTTCATTTAGTGCACAATGTGCCTTATAGTTTTTGTATAGGGGTTTTTAGTATATAGTCCTTTACTTTTATGGGGCTTTTCTTAAGTCCTTAGTTAACATTAATTGTGCCAAATGCAAATTTCATATTTAGTTAATGTTAACTCAATAATAGATTCGATCTAGTTAATGTTACTTGAAGCACTAAAAGTTTATTCAAAGGTCTAAAAGAAAAAAGAGAAAACTGAGGATAAAAAATTAAAATTCACTAGTTTTGAGGACAATCTAGTAATTTATCCTTATATGTGTTTATATATTTGGGTTGTAAGCAATTTTGTTGACATTGGTTATTTTCAGGGACCAAGGAAGAAGATTCTCCTGAAATTAGAGTCTAAGGTCTGATGTTTAGTATCAGACCTTCGAAAATTTTATCTTTAACAGTAAAGTACAGCTACACCCAAATTGGCAAATAGGGCTCTCTTTTTTTTCCCAGTTGTTTTGCTGAAAGTGGCTTTTCATTTGTGTAGTAGATTGATATAGCTTTCTGGGAAGTGTAAGCAACTATTGTTAAAGACATTTCCTAACAAACCATCCAATTCAACCTACTTATATTCCGAATGATCCAATTCAACCTTCCAAAAATCCTGTAAGTAATTTTTAGTTTGTCCTATAAGTTCCATTGATAAACTCTCATTCAATTGGGTGATACAAAAAATTATGCTGAAATTTTGATTGTTTGCTAAAAGTGTTGTGCTGAATTAGGTGGTAAAGAATTTTCCAGAAATGTTTTGTTCCCTTCGAAATTGTTCCGGAAGTTTTGCTCTATTTTGAAAAACAGAACAGAACAGGGTGTTTTGTTAAAACAGGTTTGTTTCGGTTCTCCGAACAGTTCTGTTCTATTACTGTTCTGTGAACAGAAATAGAATTTCTGTTTCTGTTCTGTTCTGTCTGTTTCTATTTTGTGAACAAAAACATAACAGTTCTGTTCTGATTCTGTTTTGTTTTCTATTCTATGAAACTGTTCTGTTCTATTTTGGGGTTTAATTATGTCATTTTGTGGAAATGAAAGAGATTTTTCATGTTCAAGGAAGAAAATTTTATAGAATACAAGGTAAAACAAACAAGTATTGTGAACAATTGAGTTGTATTTTTTTTATTACATTATTATTTTCATAATCTTTATGGATTTGTGATTTTAAGTTGTCAAAAATTATGCTATAATCTCAAAATAAAAACATAACACACTTCAATATATTATCGATATTTTATTTCATCTTGAATTGTAGATGGAAAAGGCGAAGAAAGATAGACAAGTGCTTCGTAAGTGATATAAAATAATTGTATGGTTTTGACAATCCATACTCAATGAATGTTCCAGTAACCCTGGGTGGTGGGCTCCAGTATCCTGGGTGGTGGACTTATATATCATTTATATTGTTAATTTTGAAAATAATTATCGAACATTACTTTGTTTGTTGTGGTTGTGTTAGTTATTGTCTTGTTTGGTGTTAGTTATATTTGATAGTGTTATTTAGGTGACAGTTACTTTGAGAATGTTGAATAAACAAAGAGAATTATGTCAATTTTTTTGTGCGAACGTCATTTTAATATTTATGTTATTTATGTTGTGTTTCTGATGTTTCTGTTTCCGTATACGTACATGTGTTTTTTTTTTGGCTAATTGGGCGTTTGATGTTTGTCTCACTCTTCCAAAGGATTTTGGAGATTATTAGTTTAAATGATTGATTCACGTCAAATTAGGAATTCAATTTAATAGTATTTCATTGATGCATTATTTTTTAGTATTTTTTGAGGATACTAGATTTGCTTTTTTAATTATTTGTACATATTTTCATTTAGATTTTTGTTGGTAATTAATACTAAAGTTTATCTTATTTCAATGAGATTATCTTGAAAACATTTAGTGGCTAAATTATTAATTGTTACTAAATATAAAATTGCTACATTTAAATTTGCCGCTATACGAAATCTAAGTTAACCACTAAATATCTTATATATTTAGCTACTAAATTATTTTTTTCCACTAAATATAAAAATAAATATTCAATATTTTTATTTATTTTGAGTGAAAATTAAATTTTTCGCTATACGAAGTTTAAATAGCAGCTAAATATTTTATATTAGCGGCTAAATCGTCATTTATCGCTAAATATGTAAACAAATATTCAATATTTATTCATTTATTTATTTATTTATTTTTAGTGGCATTAAATTTGCCGTAATATAAAATTTAAATAGCCACTAAATCTTTTGTATTTAGCAACAATAATAAATTAGTCACTATAACTTATAGTGACTGCAGTATTAGTGGCAGTTGTATAAATTGCCACTAAAAATTTTAGCGGCTAATATAATTGCCGCTAAAGCCCGTTTTTGTTGTAGTGGGGGGAGTTTATTATATATTGAAATTTGTTCTTTGTTGAAAATCTTATGATTATCTTCATTACTTTGCTTTATTGAGTTAAAAAATCTGTCCTCGAATTTAGGGGGAGTGTGGTTACATTATTATTTTGACATCAAATTTAATTGTCATCATCAAAAAGGGAGAGATTGTTGATCCTAAGATTTTAATGAACAATTAAACGTTGATGTTTTTTTGTGGAACTAGCGATTTTATTGAGTCTTTCAGTTTATTAGTTCTAGTGATGAAAATAATCATAAAGATATTGTGGCAATGCTAAAGATTAACAAAGATAATTGAAGATTAATAGATTGAAGAAATTGAAGAACCTAGGGAAAACAACCCAGGTTAAATTCTAACTCTTAATGTATCCTAGTTAGGATCACACACGACACAAAATATTTTTCAAAATTATGTGTATTTTTTTAGGATCCTAATTAGTTAAATTATTTGCTCCTATGTGTTATTGAAAAAGAAATAAAGATAATTGACTAAAATCCAACTTAAGTAGTTAGTAGGGCTAACCAAGAAAAAAATCAGTTAAAGGGACCAAAACGTCAATGAAATAGGATTTAAAACAAATTCAGGAGAGGATTCTAGCATCTTTTAGTCAACAGGTAAGTCGACCGGTGACAATGAACGAAGTTCCTAAATCTCTCGGTCAACAAGTAAGTCGACCTGAGCTTAAAACAAGAAGTCTCTGAATCTCTAGGTCGACAAGTGAGTTAACTTATGATCAGATAATGAACTCTCTGAATCTTTAAGTCGATAGATAGGTTGACTTATAAAACTCTTTGAATCGTCCAGTCGATAGGTAATGGATGGATAGTCGACCGATGGGTGAAGAGATTTTGGCTTGGCTACATCCTGAACTAGGCAGTCGACCGATGGGTCTTGGCCGACCGACAGATGGAGCTATTTCCTGATTTATGGAATTTTGGATTTTATTCAAAAAGTAGTCATTACTAGCCGTTTTATGGTTAATATATGCGAGACATCTTAGGGATCTGATATGTTTTGAGTTATTTAATTAGTATTTAATTATCCTTATAGATATGGTTCAAGTAGTTTTGATATTTCTCAATTTGATACGTGTAATTCTTTCAATCTTATCTAATTGAGTTTGAGTAAAAGTTTGAGGGATTTAATTGAATATTTTAAGAGATAATTTAAGTGAATTATACCAGGAATGAATCATTATGATATAGAAGGTCTATTGGTGTAATTAAATGTCACGATTTATGCGAACTAACCATTACAGAGCTTGTTTTAAGAGGCTTTAAATAGACTTGTGGATTTAATATAAAAATGAGATATAAAGAGAATCCAAACTATTATGAGTTATTCAGCTCTCATACTTTCTAAGAGTAATCCTACAGAGTGAATTGTGAGATCTTTTTTTAGAGTTGTTCTTGAGAAATATTTGCTGTGGATTATTGCTACTACCGATATGAAATTTCACTGCTATTCTAATCATTAATTTTTTGGTGGAATCCTAGTAAGATCTTTCCAAATTACTTACTATTACTTGTTACTTGTTTATATTATTTATTATTTAAAATTTAATCTTTGAAATTGTTTTCTGGATTTTTTTATTAAAAATTATTTTTGAAACAATTTCTTGACAAAATCTGATTACGTGCTTAATTGCTTGCTACTCATCTTTATTTATCAGATTTTGAAATTTTCACTTTTCTATCACTAGTATTGGGATATTAATTGAGTTTAAATTTATCTAGGGTAGTAGAATCTACGAGAGAAAAAATCACTTATCAATTGTTTGTAATTGGTGAGTTGAGTGTCGAATTAGATACTACTGGGAGTGTGAGTGTCTAATCAAGGGTAGTTGGTTTCAATCTCTTCCAATAAAGAGATGAGGTTTTGATCTTTGCCTAGAGTATAAAAAGATTAGGTGTTAACTCTTCCTTGATTGAATTTGTGAGTGAATTATAACGGTTCAATCTTTACCGGGTAAAAGAATACTTAGAGCGTATTTGTGAAAGGTTTAATTCTTGAGCCTAAGGTATAAAAAGTATTAGGTCGTGATTCTCCCTGTAATAGAATTAGGTTAATCTTCTGTCTGTTAAAAAAATAGAGGTTATTCTTTAGCCTGTGAAAATAAATTGTAAAGGTTGATTCTGAGCCTGTGAAAAGAATCGTCGTAAAGGTTTGGTTCCTACCTTTAAAAGAATCTTAAGTTTAGTGGGTGCGACTCTCCGCGAAACTCGGGGGACTGGATTAGCCAAGAGTTACTTGGTGAACCTGTATAAATTTTATATGCTGCATTATTTATATTTTACTGTTTGGATGTGCACCTAATTGATAATACATAATCCGTTTTTATAAAAGATAATAATTAATTTTAGGATAATATTAATTATTTTATTTTTGAAGTGTTATATTCTGATATTTTTTAATACTACCCAATTCACCCCCCCTCTTGGGTAGCTCACTGAGCCAACAGTCATTATGCTATTTAAATTTTACTTTAAAAAATTTAGGGATTATTGTGGTATTTAAAAGTTTGATTTTAAAAATTTTAGGGGTCAATATGTTAATTTTAATTTTGATTTTTAAAAGTTTTGGGATTATTAAGTTATTAAAAATATAATTTTTAAAAGTTTTGGGGATATAATTAATATTTCTTTTGTTTCAAAAGGTAATTAATGTAAATAATTAAATTATTAAAAAAAATAAAGAGAGGGGTGGACAACATTGTTTCCTTCTTAAAGAAGGAAACAATGTAACCACAATATGTGGTTACGAAAATTAACCAAAAAAAAAAAAAAAAGGTGAAAGGCGGTGGATGTATGTGTGTGTGTGTGTGTATTAAAACCATATATGTGTGTGTGTTTCTACCAAGCCAAAAAAAACAAAAAAAACCCACTGAAAACAGGAACTTTTTGCTCTTCAATTGCTGGTATGTTTTCATTATATATATGTATATGTGTGTGTGTGTGTGTGTGTGTGTGTGTGTGTGTGTATGTGTGTATACATCAATCTGAAAGTTCGCCTTGAGGTTAGCCACTTTTGATTCCTCTTTTTCAAACGCGTGAACATTTATTGACAAGATTAATGAATGGAGAATATTAAAAAAACTACAATAACTGCAGCCAATAAAGATTGTCCTCAAGAATGCATGAACCGGATGGAATCTTATTGAGCACGCAGATACTAGGGTTATCCCTGATGTTCTCCCACTGCTAAACCTAACCCCGGGACTACTTTTTCAGTATTATTTTCGAATACATTACGTTATGTGTGAAATAGGGGACATCTGATGAGGATAAATCTGAGTCAGACACAAATTATCGCCATGTGCTGGCCAAGCATGTGCCATGCACGAGGATCTCTACAAAAACGTACCACACTAACTAAGAAAACTACCTACGAGAATACCATTGTCCCGAGACAGCGTCACTCCCCAAGTGGTTTTGCTCCCGACATTATCCCAACTAGGGAAAGCGGGCTTTAAAGTCTCAACACCTTGTCCCAAACAGGGTTAACCACCCCAGTATACATCATCACTGCCTTTTCATCTCGGAGAACAGTTGTAACGTCTCCCACTCATTAAGGAAAGGGTCATTATTACTCCCTGAATAACGACCCATTACTCTACTAAATTTTCCACATTAATGATAATGGAGAGAGATTTGGGAAAGACTTGTCAAACAAATCTTCCCCGATCTACAACTACCTAGGGGGTCTATCCATATCCACTCTCGCCTAGCTAACACTCTTATCAAATTCATTTCACAACTCTCAACTGATTCACACACCAAAGGTATAATGCCGACAGGTCCACTTGTAATGCATTGCTTTGCAAGAACCTGAACTGCGATAGTAATTTGAGCAGGAGAATTGCAACATTCCAAATCCCAAAAACTCATATTTGATGAATCATAATTTGGCTTCATCAACTATCCTTTTACATTTATAAATTGGAAAATCTCTAACATATATACGAAGTAGGATTAATGACATTTTATCTCCATGTGATTTGATTGAATTGCACTTTACGCCTTTGTAGTATTTTCGTTATCACTATGGTTCATACTTAAATGCAAAAGTTAAATAATTAACAAAAAATTGTGAAATAAAAAATTTACCATTATGCATGATCTGACCTAGGAAAATAAAAGAAAGGAAACAAAACAAAGGGCAAACGGATATTATCAGACTTGACCCGACCCAGGCGTATAAATGCCAATAGATATTAAACGAGTTATTGATTCTGACTTTTCGAAGTTTGACTGTTAAGTTTAAAAGAAAATATAACTGACACACTTTAATCTGAACCACAAGAGGATAAATGCTTACGAAAATAACACAAGAGTGTAAAGTATAATTTGGTCAAATCACAGATGGCAAAATATAATTAATACTATAAACTACAAGTAAGATTGTAAATAATATTAAAAGTATAAGTGATATATATATATATATATATATATATATATAAAGGAATATGTCTGTTGAAATAATTATGTTTATGCGTTAATTTCTATCTTTGGTATATTTATTGTAGAGCTTTATTAGCCCATTTATTTCAATAATATTCTTCCTAATTTAGCATGCTCTTGTAACTATATAATTAGGATAATAAGACTCATTCTGTATGTTCAAAATTCTCAATTATATTTTTCCTCTTTTCCCTATATCATTTATGGTATCTAGAGCCAAATAAAATTCTCACCCAAACCCTAAAAATTGCCACCAAGCCGCCACCGCCACTAGCCCTAAAACCCTAGCTAAGCTACCACCGCAAACCAATCTTTGCGCAGCCACAATCTCATAAACCCTAATTCTAACCCATCCACTGCCGCCACCAGCCCTGAAACAACCGTGAACCAGATCACGAACTATACATGCAAAACTCTAGTTGTCGCTGCTACCTGATTGCGAAGCACGATCCCAATCCATTGTCACTGTCACCGACAATCTCTACCTACGAAACCCTAGCTGCCGCCGTTGTCCCATCACAAACCACAAACTTGCGAAAATCCCAAACTTTGAACCGTCGCAAACTTAGTTTCGCAAAAATCTCGAACTTCCAAGATAATCACCAAGTGATTGCATGACCTTCTCAATTAGATTGTGCGAGTTCTCGAGTAAGGGTCAAGACCAAGGCCTAGTACTGGACTATGTCGTAATCAAGTTGCTCTAAAATTCCAGAGTAGAAAATAGTTGTTTTCCCAGTTCCAGATTGAGCCTATTAAATGGTGTCAAGTCCCTTGCAGAATGGAACAATTTTCATTTTTTAGATCGCTAAAGGTTTCTCACAACCATAAGCATAGATCCTTCTAAGAAGGTTCTCCTTCAATCCCATAGCATCAAAGTTATCACAAACCTCATCATATGCTGTCAAGAAATCTTGTCCATCAGACGAGAGTAGTTCACTCATTTTGCTATCAAATTGCTTAGCATCAAACTGAGATCCTCCAGGAACTGACTTTGCCATGACTGCATTAAGATTTGCAAATCAATAAACAACGGAGAATAATATTTTAGAGAAAATCGAAAATCCTGCACCTATAGCATTCGAAAAGGAAGATATCGTTCTCGGTCCGATAGATTCTCCATCAGCTCACCCGAATATTTCCCAAATCTATGCCCAAATTGCCCATCTTTAGGCTCAGTTCACCAATCGGGTAATGTATTTTAGCTCCACGGCTACCCTTGCCTCAGGTACTTCTAATGCGTTTCATGGTAAGTATGGTCATCACACTTGGATTTTGGATTTCAGGGCTAACAATCACAGGACTGGTGAAGCTTTCTACCTTTACTTCCCATGTCTCGTTTGTCAATCAATTTGTGTAAATCGCAGATAGTACCTCTATCCCTATTCGTTTCCAAGGAGATACATGTTTGTCCCCCAATATCACCCTTCCGTCTGTTTACTATGTCCCTAAATTTGCTTATAATCTTCTATCTGTTAGTTGCCTTGCTAAGAACCTTAATTGTACTGTTGTTTCTTACTTGATTGTTGCTTCTTGTAGGACTTGACTTCGAGGAAGATTGTTGGCAGGGGATATGAGCATGACGATCTCTATTACTTTGGTAATGGTTCATCTCCATCTATACCACCTTCTAGTATACACGCCTCTACATTACCTATTTTTTATTCTCCTGTTAGTTAATTAAAAAATCTAGACATGCGAATTTTCAGTATCTATGTTGGTTGTTTCCCTCTATTAAAAAAGCTTGCAAGGACTTTAAATTTCAATGTGTGGTCTGTGAACTGTCTAAGAACACACGCACCTCTTACATTCTTCTCATGCACCATGCATCCCAAGCCTTTGATCTTATCCACTCTGATATTTGGAGACCTTTTCCTGTTACAGCTATTTCCAAATACTGTTACTATGTCACTTTCATATATGATTATAGTCGGTGTACTTGGGTTTATCTGATGAAACACAAATCATAGGTCTACACTCACTTTACCCACTTTCTTTAAATGATAAAAACCCAGTATAAAATAGTTGTATGCAATATTCGGTCTGATAATGAAAAGAAATACTTATCTGATGACTTTCGAGATGAGCGTAATAAGCAAGGTATCCTTCAACAACTTACTTGTCCTTACACTCCTGAACAGAATGATGTGGCAGAATGTAAGAACTATCACCTCATATCTGTAGTTCGTTGTCTCTTATAGGGAATGAATGTTCTGAAATCTTACTAACACATAGCGGTTCTTACTGCTGCCTATATCATTAATCACACCCCGAGTCATGTCCTTGCAGGTAAAAGCCCTTTTCACATACTACAACCCACTCGCGCCCTGTTTCCCATCTTACTCTGTGTCTTTGGCTGTACGTGTTTTGTCCAAAATCAGAGGCCCACTAGAATTAAGTTAGATGATAAATCTATTCGGTTTATCTTTCTTGGCTATTCCACCATGTCCAAAGGATATAGGTGCTACTATCCGGTCACTCATCATATGTATCATTCTCTTGATGTTACGTTCCTTGAAACTGTCTCTTATTTTTCAAGTATTATACCTTCTCCACCTATCAAGGCAACTACTATCGCAGATGATGTCTCCCTTCCACGTCGTATTACTGTCTTTGATATATCTTCATTACCCACACCGCCCTTCTCGCCTCACCTCTCACCTGCATCGTTACGGGTATATTCCCGTCATCTAAGTGTTTTACAACCTCTACCGACTTCTTCTTCAAGATCAGGTATCTTTCCAACTCCAATCATTTCTGACCCTGTTCCCCGTTCTTACCTGACTCAGGATCATCGTCCACCCTCTCGCTACCTCTTATCTTGTTCTACTAATCATCCGATTTATAAGTATTTGTCTTTTCAGGATCTCTTGGATCAATACAAATCCTTCTCTGGACAAATTGATTTAGTTGTCATCCCTTGCTCAATACATGAGGCCTTCTAAAATCCCAAATGGGTAGCCACTGTGGAAGCGGAAATGAATGCCCTACAGTAGAATCAGATTTAGGAATTGGTTGACTTGTCGCCAGATGAACGGCCAGTTGGCTGTAAGTGGGTCATTAATATCAAATTTCTTGTGGTCGGATCCATTGATCGATATAAAGCTCGTCTTGTTTCTAAAGGCTATACACAAATTTTGGGCTAAGACTTTGGAACCACCTTTGCCCCTGTTGCTAAGTTTACCAATGTCCGTCTTCTTGTTTCTTTAGCTACCTCCTATGACTGACCTCTGCACCAGTTAGATATCAAGAATGTCTTTCTCAATGGTGATCTCACTAAGACTATTAATATGGAGCCTCTAATGAGATTTCAGACTCAAAGGGAGTATTCGGGCAAAATCTATTGTTGGCGATATTTTAATCGTTTTGTATTACTCACAAGTGCACGAGTTCAAGTTTTAATCGTATAGGAAGAGTAGGGTTGTCATATCCACAGGGATTGGTTTAAATTATCATTAAGTACCACAATTGTCGTAACCTAACTTATCTAGGCGATCCAATTTTAGGTTTTTTTTTTTTTAGAAATAAAACTAAACTAAAATAATAACTAACTATACTAAAATAATAAGTAATTATACTACAATACTAAGAATAAAATATATGGGAATAAATTATTTAGGGATTAGCTTCATTCACTTAAACGTGTTTGATTTAGTCTGGTTTATATTAATGGTCATTAATCTATCCGACAATTTAGGAGTCTAAAACTCACTCACTACCTCTCCCGAGTGTAAAGTGAATGAATATGAAATTCGTGTCAATACCAATATCCCTATCTAGCATCTAAACGATTACATGAATCTTGCGCCAACCTTACAAATTGCACACATTCTAATAATCTCCCAAAACATTAGAACATTACGATGTGTTTAAACCCTAGTCCAAATCTAGGGTTACCTCTCCCGAGTGTCAAACTCCATATTCTCAAATCAACCAAAATATCATAACAAGTATATAATGGAAGTAAAAGAACGGTAAACACAATAGAATGGGGAAGAACAACCGATAAGGAAACATAAAATTTCTCAAACATAGTATATGTAAATTTCATCAATCCCTAAATAATAAACGTTTAGCTCATGGCCATAACCAAATATTCAACTTAAAATGATATATACATTATCAAACAACTAACAAGAGTTAAGAATAAAAAAGAGAAACAAGGGAGAATAGCCGATATCTGAAGAATTGATGATTTCATGTTCGTAAAATCTGCTCAGATCTTGTTTCCTCTTCTCCAATTGTGTGTTCCTCTTGCCTAGTATGATCTTGGGCTTTCCAAAAACTCTCAAAAACACTCTTGGTCTGGTAGGAATGAATGGGAATCAAGAGATATGCAAACTATCTAAAAAATATCAATTTCAGTTGGTATCGGGTCGCTACAGCGATGGGAAGGCAGAAACTCACTGTCGGATCACCGCTGCAGCGATCAAACCATCACTGCAGCGATGGAAATGTTCACTACAACGATTCTCAAGGTAGTGCCAACACCAGATTCTTCTTTTGGCCATAACTTTCTTGTCCAAACACCGATTAAGATGATTAAAAAATCTATAGAAAGTTAAGATGTATATATACAACTTCTATGGTTTGAGATTTTTCAAAATAGGATTTTATCATGGTAAAAAATGGCCTTGAAGTTACAGCTCCTGAACCGATTTGCATCTTGTTTCCTATTTATTTATAAACCTGCAAAACAATATAAAAACATATTAAACTAACAAAACTACTTGAAAACATACAAATATTTAAATATAAAAGTACTTGATTTGTTGATAATTAAACCACTCATCAAATACCCCCAAACTCAAATGTTTGTTTATCCTCAAGCAAAAACACTTACACAAGAAAACACACAATCACAATGAATTTAATAACAAAAATACTAAAGGCGAAAGACTCAAATGAACTAAAAAAAACTACAACGTGTGAGTTTTGGAGTTCAAACTAATCAACCAAAAAGTTTTTTCCTCAACGGCCCCCAATCATATTGAGTTGAAGAATAAAACCGCAGCATATGATATTCTAGAATTTCAACATTCAATTACAGTAAACTCCCTTCTAAATCATTTCCAATTGTGTATGAGAAAACTCAAATATACAACCATCCAAAGATCGGATTATATTATCCACTAACAAAGTTCATGACTTAACACTGATAAGGTATAGGATTTCCATATGCCAGACTGGGTTTCACTTTCCACCAATGTAGGCTTAGAAATTCAAAAAGATCAAAAATACTTAGTTTAGTTTTTTTTTTTTTTTTTTTTTTTTTTTTTTTTTTTTTTTTTATCAACTGGCCAAGGGTATATCGGGAATATAAAACAGGTAAACTTCATTAACTCAACCTTACCCAAGGCACATGTTTGGCACTCAATCACACTCGTACCCACAAAGATCAATCCGAAATAACCCCGAACTAACATTTCAAAATGTTGTACTCACTTGTCTAAACAAACAAAATTCAAACCATATTTACTTTTTTTTTTTTTTTTAACAACCACACCCCCAAACTTTTTTGATGTGTAGGAACTACGATAGAAAAATAACAAGTGAGTACTCGAATACCGAACCTATCAAAAGTTTGCCCAAAACCCAATCGTTCACTTCAAGTAGCATAACCAAATATTAACTTGATTTCAACTCAAATCATGCCTTAGGTTTAGCGACAGTAGTTTGGAAAAAAATTTAATTGGCCAGGGTATTTGTTACGTGTTCAGAATTGAAACGGCTAACAGGCTTCGACAAGGCAACGAGGGGTAAAACATTTTGCATGGAAGGTTTCAACGGCTCAAGCGATAAGAATAAATGCCTAAATCATATCTCCTGAACTACCTCGCCTAGGATTTTGCCTCGAGTTTTCCCCAATCAGGTTCTAGAATCCCTTAAATTATCATGAATTTGGTTACTAGATAATCAATATCAAATCAATTGGATAGCTAGTACATTAAGTCTATGTGCTCGTGCAAATTAAGATCCACAATGATTTTTACCAAAACAAAATGTCAAGCACACATAACACACATGAATGGGCATTACGCTTGACCTCAATAAACAATTAGGGGATAATATCATCATTGGTTAATGGTCCAGGAGAACTACAAAACTCAATACACAAAAACAATTACTACAAACACACTTTTACTAAACAAACATGCATGTAAACAATTTAACTTAACTACACAACATTTAACAACTAGTAAACTTAACTACATAACTAATAAAAAGACATCATACTAGAAAGCATACAAAACATCCCCCCCAAACTTAGAACGGGCAATGTCCACAGTGACCCAACATCAAACTCAACAATTTACATATAGCATAGTGGCGAAGGGAGATTTGAAAACGTACCTAGGAGGCAAGACAACCTCGCCTCCGAGTGTGGTCGGTGGTGATGGATTGATTTATTTGAAAACTTGGATTACCTCCCAAGAAGTACTTGATTTAATGTCCTCGGCATGACACGGAGAAGGGCTCGTCAAAGAGCGGCTTCCGCCCATAATATGTACCATATAACACAACATATGGGTCTTAGTTCAGAACGCCCTCAAGCTTGGCAAAATGTGGCATTGTTCGACACATACTCTCAACATGACTCGGCTCCATCTTATGTGCTTGGGAAGCTTGAATAAACGGTGCTAAAGGTGGTGAAGGACAAGTGAGCCACATCGAATCCTCATAAATGTGATCGTCTTGGATTGATGGTGGAAATACCAATTGGATTTCAAGAGGTGAGAACTCAAAATCATCTTCTGATTTGTAATCAACGAACAATTCTTGAGCCTTGTCCTCTTTTGAATCATATTCATAATGCACCTCCAAAGTCCTCCCACTTGTATTTGGTTCCTTATAGTTGCTTTCATAGATGGATGTGGTTTGTGTGTATTTTAATGCCACCACTTTTGACTCGGCCTTAATAAAGCAAATAAGCTTACCGATTTGCGTCTCGAGGGACTTTACGGTCACATCAATTTCAATGCGGGTCGTCTTAATATTGCCAAGATGATCCTCATGCTCATTGAGACAGTTATTCATTTCCCTCCAGAAAGCCTGAGTCTCCCCCATAAATTCAACAAACATCTCTTCCAGGGTGGAGGAAGACTTCACATGTTGGTCCGGAGTGTCAATCCATGGCGCCCAAATGGTAGAACTATTTTCCAAGCTTTAGTAACTTGTTGGATAATTCCAATACTGAAAATCAAACTCCGCCATGTATTCCTACAATTAATAGGCATCGTCTGTGGTTAGATCGTAAAAAGAGGTGGTACCATTTCCTCCTTCTACCAAAGTTCTGGTTGCGGCTTGTAACCCATTGAGGAAATTCAGTAATTGACACTCATTCGGGAAGCCATGATTTGGAAACCAAAAGAGCAACTCTTTATATCTATCCCAAGCACAATAAAACGGCTCAGAATCCCGTTGAGAAAATCGTAATAGCACTTATTGATGAGACATATTCAAGTACCTCGCAATACAGACAAAATTAAAAATAAAATAAAAAATAAAATCAATGCCAAAATTAAAATCAAGTTAAGTTTTCACAATATCAACAACAATCTAAAAATCAATCCCCGACAACGATGCCAAAAACTTGTTGGCGATATTTTAATCACTTCGAATTACTCAGAAGTGCACGAGGTCAAGTTTTAATAGTATAGAAAGAGTAGAGTTGTCATATCCACAGGGATTAGTTTAAATTGTCGTTAAGTACCGTAATTGCCATAACCTAACTTTATCTAGGTGATCCAATTTTAGGGTTTTTTTTAGAAATAAAACTAAACTAAACTAATAACTAATTAAACTACAATACTAAAAATAAAATATATGGGAATAAATTATTTAGGGATTAACTTCGTTCACTTAAACGTGTTTGATTTAGTCTAGTTTACATTAATGCTCATTAATCTATCCGACAATCTAGGAGTTTAAAACTCACTCACTACCTCTCCTGAGTGTAAAATGAATGAATATGAAATTCATGTCACCGATATCCCTATCTAGCGTCTAAACGATTACATGAGTTTTATCCCAACTTCACAGATTGCACACTTTCAAATAATCTCCCGAAACATTAGAACTTCGCAATGTGTTTAAACCCTAGTCCGAATCCAAAGTTACCTCTCCCGAGTGTCAAGTCCCGTATTCTCAAATCAACCAAAATATCTTAACAAGTATATACTGGAAATAAAATAACGGTAAACACAATCAAATTGGGAAGAGCAACCGATAACAAAACATAGAATTACTCAAATATAGTATATGTAAATTTTATCAATCCCTAAATAATAAACGTTTAGCTCATGGCCATAACCAAATATTCAACTTAAAACGATATATACATTATCAAACAATCAACAAGAGTTAAGAATAAAAGAGAGAAACAAAGGAGAATAACTGATATCTGAAAAATGGATGATTCCATGTCCGTAAAATCCACTCCGATCTTATTTCCTCTTCTCCAATTGTGTGTTCCTCTTGCTTAGTATGATCTTGAGATCTCCAAAAACTCCCAAAAACATTCTTCGTCTGGTGAAAATGACTGGGAATCAAGAGATATGCAAAATATATATATATATCAATGTCAGTTGGTGCTGGGTCGCTGCAGCGATGGGAAGACAGAAACTCACTACCGGATCACTGCTGCAACAATCAAACCATCGCTGCAACGATAAAAATGTTCGTTGCAGCGATGCTCAAGGCAATGCCGACACTAGATTTTTCTTTTGGCTATAACTTTCTTGTCTGAACTCCGATTGAGGTAATTAGAAAATCTATGGAAAGCTAAGATGTATATCTACAACTTCAATGTTTTGAGTTTTCCCAAAATCGGATTGCATCGTGATAAAAAATGGCTAGAAGTTACAGCTCTTGAATCGATTTTGCATCTTGTTTCCCATTTATTTATAAACCTACAAAATAACACAAAATCATATTAAACTAACAAAAATACTTGAAAACATATAAATATTTAAATATAAAAGTACTTGATTTATTGATAATTAAACCACTCATCATCTGTCAACCCTGAAAATCCCTTTATGGACTTAAGCAGTCTCTTCGTGCATGGTTCAACTAATTCAATGAAGTCATCCTCACTATGGAGTTTACCCAATATCACTCAGATCATACTTGCTTTATCCATCGCCAACACCAAGGACAATGTATTATTTTCTCACTCTATGTGGATGACATTATTATCACAAGAGACGACGCATCTGGCATTCAGCAGGTAAAGAAGAATCTCGGATAGATTTTTGACATCAAGAATTTCGGTCATCTCCTCTACTTTCTCAGTATTGAGGTTGCTCGGTCTTGGAGAGGTATTTCCCTATCCCAACGAAAATACGCCCTTGAACTTCTTAAGGACACTAGGATGCTTGGATGTAGACCCGCCTCTACTCCCATGGATCCGAATCTTAAGTTAACAGTAGACTATGGAGAATTATTATCAAATTCGCCAGTATATCAGTGACTTGTAGGTCACCTCATCCATCTGACTAATGCAAGCCCAAATCTTACGTATGTTGTCAGTGTTGTGAGCCAGTTTTATGCACTAAGCACGTACATCACACCTAGATATTATCTACCATATCCTTCGGTACCTCAAAACATGCCCCGGTCTTAGTCTCCTTTACATGACAAGAGCATTGGAGGGACTCTCCTACTTTATAGATGTTGACAATGTAGGAACGAATGATGATAGACATTCGACCTCTGGCCTGTGTACCTTTAATGGAAGACATCTAATCTCATGGAAAAGTAAGAAGCAATCCGTCGTCTCCCGCACCATGGCTCAAGGAACGTGTAAACTCCTTTGGCTTCGTTCTCTTTTGACCGAGTTGGGACTTCCTGTGAGAAACTCATCAAAGTTGTTTCGTGACAACAAGTCCGCCATAATGTTATCCTCAAACTTAGTCCTTCATGAAAGGACAAAACAAATTAAGGTGGATATCCCTTCATTTGTGAGAAAGTCTGATCGAGAATCATCATACCAGCCTTCGTCTCATTTTCCATACAAGCTGATAATATGTTCACCAAATCCACAAGATCATCGTTTCTTCAGTCAGCTATTAGCAAGTTAGGGCGCATCAACATTATCACCCCAACTTGAGGGCGAGTGTTGCAATAATATTATTTATACGTTAATTTCTATCTTTGGTATCTTTATTGTAGGGTTTTATTAGTCCATTTATTTTAATAATATTATTCATAATTTAACTTGCTCCTGCGACTATATAATTAGAGGAATAAGACTCATTCTATACGTACAAAATTATCAATTATATTGTTTTCTCTTTTTCTTATATTCCTTATATTCTTTAAAGTCTTTTTTTTTTTTTTTTTTCTTTTTTGGATTTTACGGTAAGTTGTGTTCGGAGTAACTTACTCACACCTCGACTAATGACTTTTTCGGACGATCTTAAGAACGTATTTTTTTATCATTACGATGTATTTAAGATTAAATTTAAAATTTAATTCATTATTTCTAACATAGACAAAACTTGGTTGGAGGAGTAG
This sequence comes from Eucommia ulmoides, assembly GCA_016647705.1. NCBI lineage: Eukaryota > Viridiplantae > Streptophyta > Magnoliopsida > Garryales > Eucommiaceae > Eucommia > Eucommia ulmoides. The sequence continues at coordinate 32,414,905 of CM028327.1, read as the reverse complement.
ATCTAAAACAACGGGCGACTCCACCCATATTTTCAATTGCACTTCAATTAGCCTGCATATTTTTGGACTGCCAATAACCTTTCCCATGAGAAATTTCAACGGCGAAGTAAATGCGACAACTGATAAAAAGAGAGAGCGTGAAACCTACTCATCGAAATTGAGACTCTGAGCTACATACTATTGGGTGGCTCTGTTATGGCTTTAAATTCGCCTGTCTGAAAATTAGTTTCCTGTCTCTACCCCCACCTTGAATATCTCACCCCCTAATGCTACTACAGTAACTATAGGCACGTGAACGTGCCCTGGCAGTCGGTGCCCTCATTTCATTTCATTTCTACCTCACTAAATTCCCCCTCTAATATTAATGGGATCTTTGTGATTTACGCGAGAGAGAAAGATCATTGCACTTCCTACCCTACCCTTAGAAATTTAATTGTGAACTTAAAGAAAAATTATCATGACACCCCCTTAAATTTAAAACAATTACCACAATAATCTCTTATCTTTTGTCAAATATAATTCTTTACTGAAAAAAAATAATGGTCAATTATCTATTTGTCCTCAATTTTAACAAAAAAAAATAAAGATTATTACTATTTTTTAGTTTTTTATAAACAATTTATATTATCTATATAATAAAACAGGACATACATAAACCCTCTGAATAAATCTCAGTAGCTTTTTATCTTCCACTTAAAAAGCAGTTCATATTGATTCTCTAGATTAACATAAATATAAAAATATATTTATATTTAACCTTATATATATCTTATAACTAATTGAGAGAAAATAATATATATTTTGTTATAATCGATGAGAGATAATATGTTCTTTCTATATATAAAATTTATTAATAATATCAAAATATTAATTTTACAAACAATTAATTAAAAAATATATAAAAGAGAAAGTATAATATATGTAAATTTTAAAAATTATAATACATAATCATTATATTTATAAAAATTAAATTAAAAAATAATTTATTACATAAAATATAATATAAAAATAAATTACAAAAAATTTACAAATAATATATGCACATTAAATTTAATGATAATATTGAAGGATTAAATTTACAAAATTATATTAAATAAATAATACAAAATTAAATTAAATTTACAAAAAAAATTAGAAAAAATATATAAGATATTTAGTATTAATACTAAAATATTAAAATTATACCAATTAAATCAAAGAAATAATATAAAATAGAAAATATAATATATAAAATTGTGGATATTAAATTTATGAAAATTATAGAAATAATATATGAACATTAAATTTCGTAATAATAGAAAAATATTAAATTTAAATCCAATTAAAGAAATAATGTAAAGAAGAAAATATAATATATGAAAATATTAGACAAAAATTTATAAAAATTATAGAAATAATATATGAAGATTAAACTTAGTAATTATATTGAAACATTAAATTTATAAAAATTAAATTAAAAAATAATATAAAATAGAAAATTTAATATACAAAAATTATGGACATTAAATTTATAGAAATTATATATAGACATTAAATTTGGTAATAATATAAAAACATAAAATTTATAAAAATTAAATTAAAGTAATGATATAAAAGAGGAAATGTAATATATAAAAATTATGGACATTAAATTTACAAAAAAATAATATAAAACTAGTATATGGACATTAAACTTAATAATAATACTGAAACATTATATTTGTGAAAATTAAATTATAGAAATAATATAAAAGAGAAAATATAATATACAAAATGAAATTCATGGATATTAAATTTACAAAAATAATAGAATTAATATATACATATTAAATTTAGTAATAATATTGAAACGTTAAATTTACAAAAAATAAATTAAATAAATAATATAAAAGCGAAAATATAATATTGACATTAAATTTACGAAAATTATAAAAATAATATATTGATAATAAATTTAGTAATAATATTGAACTATTTAACTTATAGAAAATAATTAAAAAAAAATAATATTAAATTATTTATTTTTTCTTTTTTTTTTAACCAAAAGTAAGGGTGATACGTTAGTATATTAATAAAAGGAGAAGTGTTTCTCTTACTACGAATCTTATGAACTAACAATGTAGTCCACAAGAGCCAATGACTTTACAAACACACCAAAAACCCAAAATGAGTTTTACAATCAACCTCAAAGAAAACACAAGAAGCATTACAAGAACTTCCAAAATATTTCTAAATAACCCCTAAGTTCAACCCAAAACACTACTGAATTTGACAATAAAAGCTACAAACTTTGACCGTAAGTAGACACCAACAATCCTTGCTGCGAGTTGAATAAGAAATTTCAAAACACAAAAATCCATCACCCTTCCCAATATTCCAAAATTAAAAATCCCAAACCATAACCCAGTAAATATATTGAACTCATGTCAAGGCCCAAGCAAATACCAAGAGACAAGCAGATATCAAATAATATTTTTATACTCTTTATACTCCATCTCCGATATTTTTTCACGAAAATCCCCTTTAATAAGGTTAGACTTTAGGCCTAAAATCCTCCCAACCTCTAACGATATACCCAATCTTCGGAAAACAATCTTTGCACAATTAATAATCTTCTTATCGTAAGACGAGATTTCACAAATGAGATCATTGTAATGAATTGAGCTATCCGATTTCTTCCTAATTTTTCTCCTTAACTTTTTGGACCGGTAATTAGATTTGTTACAGATAATATCGACTAAATCTTTCTGATCTCTAGAAGAAAGAAGATCTGAGTCTATCCCACAAGTCTCTGAGACACTAATAATTACTAGGGAACCAACAAAAGTTCTCTCCCTTACAAACTCAACTCCACTAGCCCCTTGAACAATTTTAGTTTGTCCCCCATTTTCAACTACACTAGAACAACTATCAGTATTTTCTTGAATTACTAAAACATCAACTCTGTCATCAACAATATTAGTTTTCTCCTTAACTCGCCATATAAATTTTTCAGCCAAATAACCAGATTTTTTAGAATTATTGTTTTGGTAGAAAGCTCGACAAGAAACACCCAAACCACCTAAAATAAGAACTCTATACCTTTTCTCCAAGCCAAAATCTACAAATTTTACCAGAATTCTTCGACTAAGAATTAAAACCCGATTTAAAATATTAATTGTCTTCTTAGCCTTCCAATAAGAATTAAATCTAATAAAACAAATCACAAAATTCTTGCCACGTCTATTCTTTCTAGGAACAAAAGCATTCCTAATCTTCCGAAGAGTTGTTTACCTATTAAATATTAAAAAAAAAAAAATTACTGAAACCATTCACCTTTTATCTTAATTACCGGACCAATGCATTTCGCCCTTCAGAAGGGCGAAATCGATTTTTTTTTTTTTTTTTTTGGATCCCGCGCTTATGAACGGCGGGATAAAAAAAAAAAATTTAATTTGATCCCGCCCTTTACAAGGGCGGGATCAGTAATTTTTTTTTATTTGATCCCGCCCTTCACAAAGGCGGGATCAAATTAATTTTTTTTTTTTTTTTTTTTAAATGTGATCCCGCCCTTGTGAAGGGCGGGATCACTCAAACGGCGACCAGCCATTAGCACGGCTGGTCGCCGTTTGCTTTGGCCGGTCAAACGACCGGCCAAAGCTGCAAGAAAAGAAGGCAGCCTTTTAGGCTGCCTTCTTTTACCTATATAGTTTATAGGTATACTTTAATTTGAAATTTTAAAAACTCAGTATATGTGCACAATTTCGCCTATAAATATCACTTGCCGGATTTCATTAAAATTCACACTTCTTCATTTGCTCATTTTCTCATTTGTTCTTCATTTTGATATTTTTTGTTCTAGTTACACTTCTTCTATTCAGACTTCTACTCCTCTATTCACAGGTTAGTATATTTTTAATGCTTTTTTAATTTATTTGTTAATTTAATTAGTATATTTTTTACCTTTATTTGTTAGTTAGTTGGTTAGTTTAATTTGTTAATTTAATTATTGAATTAAAAATTATACTTTGGCCATTTTCACATGTTTAAGAAAATATAAAATAATATATTATTTAAAAAAAATCTTAATTAGTTAGTTTAATTTTTTACTCTAGCTATTTAATTAAAATAATATGCACTTTGACCCCTAAAAGTTTAACAACTAGAAAAATATAAATTTTTAATATATTATTTTAAAATAAATTATTAGTTTGTTTGTTTGTTTTGTTAATTTAATTTGTTGATTTAGTTGTTTAATTAGTTGGTTAGTTTAATTTGTTAATTTAGTTGTTAAATTAAAAATTACACTTTGTCTCCTTTCACATGTGTAGAAAAATATACACTTCGGCCCCTGAAATTTTTTCAATTACAAAAATATAAAATTTTCAACCTATTGTTTTAAAATAAATTGCTAGTTAATTTCATATTTGAATTTTGTTATTTAATTTAAAATGTATTTGTTTAATTTGTTAATTTAGTTGTTAAATTAAAAATTACACTTTCGCCCCATGTGTATGAAAATATAAATCAACATATTACATTTTTAGTTAGTTTAATTTTCTAATTTAGCTATTTAATTAAAATACACTTTGGCCCTGAAATTTTGATAATTAGAAAAATATAAAACTAAAATACCTATTATTTTGTTTTATTTGTTAATTTAGTTTTTAAACTAAAAATTAGACTTTCGCCCCTTTCACATGTGTAGGAAAATATAAATCAACATATTACATTTTTAGTTAGTTTAATTTTCTAATTTAGCTATTTAATTAAAAATATACACTTTGGCCCGTGAAAATTTGATAATTAGAAAAATATAAAATTAAAATACCTATTATTTTATTTAATTTGTTAATTTAGTTGTTAAATTAAAAATTATACTTTCCTCCCTTTCACATGTGTAGGAAAATATACACTTTGGCCCTTGAAATTTTTCAATTAGAAAAATATTAAATATTCAACCTATTGTTTTAAAATAAATTGTTAGTTAGTTTCATTTTTTAATTTCGTTATTTAATTTAAAATGTATTTATTTAATTTGTTAATTTAGTTGTTAAATTAAAAATTACACTTTCGCCCCTTTCACATGTGTAGGAAAATATAAATCAATATATTACATTTTTAGTTAGTTTAATTTTCTAATTTAGCTATTTAATTAAAAATATACACTTTGGCCCATTAAATTTTGATAATTAGAAAAATATAAAATTAAAATACCTATTATTTTGTTTAATTTGTTAATTTAGTTATTAAATTAAAAATTATACTTTCGCCCCTTTCACATGTATAGGAAAATATACACTTTGGCCCTTGAAATTTTTTCAATTAGAAAAATATTAAATATTCAACCTATTGTTTTAAAATAAATTGTTAGTTAGTTTCATTTTTTAATTTTGTTATTTAATTTAAAATGTATTTATTTAATTTGTTAATTTAGTTGTTAAATTAAAAATTACACTTTCGCCCCTTTCACATGTGTAGGAAAATATAAATCAATATATTACATTTTTAGTTAGTTTAATTTTTTAATTTAACTATTTAATTAAAAATATACACTTTGGCCCCTTAAATTTTGATAATTAGAAAAATATAAAATTAAAATACCTATTATTTTGTTTAATTTGTTAATTTAGTTATTAAATTAAAAATTATACTTTCGCCCCTTTCACATGTACAGGAAAATATACACTTTGGCCCTTGAAATTTTTTCAATTAGAAAAATATTAAATATTCAACCTATTGTTTTAAAATAAATTGTTAGTTAGTTTCATTTTTTAATTTCGTTATTTAATTTAAAATGTATTTATTTAATTTGTTAATTTAGTTGTTAAATTAAAAATTACACTTTCGCCCCTTTCACATGTGTAGGAAAATATAAATCAACATATTACATTTTTAGTTAGTTTAATTTTCTAATTTAGCTATTTAATTAAAAATATACACTTTGGCCCCTTAAATTTTGATAATTAGAAAAATATAAAATTAAAATACCTATTATTTTGTTTAATTTGTTAATTTAGTTATTAAATTAAAAATTACACTTTCTCCCCTTTCACATGTGTAGAAAAATATACACTTTGGCCCTTGGAATTTTTTCAATTAGAAAAATATTAAATATTCAACCTATTGTTTTAAAATAAATTGTTAGTTAGTTTCATTTTTTAATTTCGTTATTTAATTTAAAATGTATTTATTTAATTTGTTAATTTAGTTGTTGAATTAAAAATTACACTTTCGCCCCTTTCACATGTGTAGGAAAATATAAATCAACATATTACATTTTTAGTTAGTTTAATTTTCTAATTTAACTATTTAATTAAAAATATACACTTTGGCCCCTTAAATTTTGATAATTAGAAAAATATAAAATTAAAATACCTATTATTTTGTTTAATTTGTTAATTTAGTTGTTAAATTAAAAATTACACTTTCGCCCCGTTCACATGTGTAGGAAAATATAAATCAACATATTACATTTTTAGTTAGTTTAATTTTCTAATTTAGCTATTTAATTAAAAATATACACTTTGGCCCCTTAAATTTTGATAATTAAAAAAATATAAAATTAAAATACCTATTATTTGTTTTAGTTGTTAAATTAAAAATTACACTTTTGCCCCGTTCACATTTGTAGAAAAATATAAATCAACATATTACATTTTTAGTTAGTTTAATTTTCTAATTTAGCTATTTAATTATAAATATACACTTTGGCCCGTGAAAATTTGATAATTAGAAAAATATAAAACTAAAATACCTATTATTTTGTTTTATTTGTTAATTTAGTTGTTAAATTAAAAATTACACTTTCGCCCCTTTCACATGTGTAGGAAAATATAAATCAACATATTACATTTTTAGTTAGTTTAATTTTCTAATTTAGCTATTTAATTAAAAATATACACTTTGACCCGTGAAAATTTGATAATTAGAAAAATATAAAATTAAAATACCTATTATTTTGTTTTATTTGTTAATTTAGTTGTTAAATTAAAAATTATACTTTCGCCCCTTTCACATATGTAGGAAAATATACACTTTGGCCCTTGAAATTTTTTCAATTAGAAAAATATTAAATATTCAACCTATTGTTTTAAAATAAATTGTTAGTTAGTTTCATTTTTTAATTTCGTTATTTAATTTAAAATGTATTTATTTAATTTGTTAATTTAGTTGTTAAATTAAAATTACACTTTCGCGCCTTTCACATGTGTAGGAAAATATAAATCAACATATTACATTTTTAGTTAGTTTAATTTTTTAATTTAACTATTTAATTAAAAATATACACTTTGGCCCCTTAAATTTTGATAATTAGAAAAATATAAAATTAAAATACCTATTATTTTGTTTAATTTGTTAATTTAGTTGTTAAATTAAAAATTACACTTTCGCCCCGTTCACATGTGTAGAAAAATATAAATCAACATATTACATTTTTAGTTAGTTTAATTTTCTAATTTAGCTATTTAATTAAAAATATACACTTTGGCCCCTTAAATTTTGATAATTAGAAAAATATAAAATTAAAATACCTATTATTTTGTTTAATTTGTTAATTTAGTTGTTAAATTAAAAATTACACTTTCGTCCCTTTCACATGTGTAGGAAAATATAAATCAACATATTACATTTTTAGTTAGTTTAATTTTCTAATTTAGCTATTTAATTAAAAATATACACTTTGTCCCCTGAAAATTTGACAATTAGAAAAATATAAAATTAAAAAACCTATTATTTGTTTAATTTAGTTGTTAAATTAAAAATTACACTTTCGCCCCTTTCACATGTGTAGGAAAATATAAATCAACATATTACATTTTTAGTTAGTTTAATTTTCTAATTTAGCTATTTAATTAAAAATATACATTTTGGCCCTTGAAAAGTTGATAATTAGAAAAATATAAAATTAAAATACCTATTCTTTGTTTAATTTGTTAATTTATTTCATTTTTTGAATTTCGTTATTTAATTTAAAATGTATTTGTTTAAACTTATATAAAATAATTTTTGGTTAGTTTATTAAACTTGTTATATTGGTAAGTAAAATGTTAAGATTGAAAATAAATTACTGAAATCCATAAAATATTAACACTACAAACATTGGAATATGATGTACAAATTGTGCACTTTCATTCCTCAAATTAATTGAATCTATTTAGTTGATATTAGCTTGACGTGGAATTTATATTCGATTTAGAGTTAAAGTTAAAATAATTATTGAATAAATTCAAAATAAGTAAAATATTAAAGATTGAAAATAAATTACTCAAACCCATAAAAAATGAACACTATAAACCAACATACTTTTGTGATTGAGTTTTAGTTAACGATATTATTTTCTTGTTTTATTTTGCCTTGTCAAATGATAGCCGCTTGAAATGGATCACGTTCGGTTGTTATTATATTAGGGTGGTAGAATATTGGAAGGTACGGAGTTCGGGGTTTGTTATAGTACATCAGTTGTAAAATCTTTGGTTGTCCGTAGGGGAACAACCTTAAATGAATTAATTGAGACGCTAAAACCATGTGTTCTTGAAGATGGGGTTACTGGAATTTTGAAACTAAAGTGTAGGATGCCGATGGCTCTTTTCGGGTCGAACTATAAATATACCTTATTTTCTATCGAGGATGACTCAGCATTAAATCAAGTGCTTGAGTTACCTCTTTATATACCCTCCCTTCTTGCTGTTAAAGTGTATGTAGAGATAGAACGGGCATTTGATGATGGTCCAATTTTTTTTTCCCCAAGTGGTCATTTTACCAACTTAATGACCTAGAGTTTAAATCCGTACAGTACCCAATCTGACGGACAATTTTTTGGCACCATTCCCCAAGCAGTCCAATCTAATTACACCATCCCACCCCCTTACAATCTAGAACAATATCATTCCCACAATACTCCTATGTTGCACCCCCAATTACTTGAGTCTAATTACACCGTCCCACTCCCCTCTATTCCAGAGCAAGATCATTCTCATAGTATGATTGACCGTGGTCATGGCACCAGCTCTGCTCTTCCACATCCCCATTATTCACCGAGTAGTCCGCCGCAAGATAACATAAGTAATTATGGTGGTGACTTTGATACAATTGATAGTTGCCATGATGTGTCAGAAGAAGAGTTAGATGCGGATGTTGCGTTTCAGCCAGACGAAGATCTAGATGCTGGGCCTAGCGGGCAAAGGGGTCAAAATCAGCAATTGGAGTTGGACAATGTAATTTCATTTTTCAATAACTTGGATTGGGGTGACAACGATGATTTGGCGAAATACGAGCCGAAGTTGCGGAAGAATTTTTGGACACCGGAGATGGATGAATTTTGTACCGGTATGGTCTTTAAGGACAAGGAACATCTCCAGCAGGCCGTCAAATTTTACCACTTGAAAAAGAACAAAGAGTTTTATGTCTCGCAAACGAACAAGAAGCTCTGGTCGATTAATTGTTCGCGTGGATGCGATTGGAGGTTGCGGGCGGGGAGGAAAAAAAGTCACGGTATGTTTGAGATTACACAGTATGAGGGGCAACACACATGTTTCTATAATCATACTGCTGTAGATCATAAAAATTTGGATTCTGCACTCATTTCGAACCTAATACTTGGACAAGTCAAACAGGATCCAGAATTGAAGATTGGCGTCATTGTGGCTTACGTGAAGGAGGCTCATGGATACACTATCTCCTATCGAAAAGCTTGGTTGGCTAGATCTAAAGCCATTGAGACCTTGTTCGGAGATTGGGATGAATCATACCGGAAGTTACCGAAGTTTATGGTCGCGTTGCAGCACTACAATGCAGGTACGATTGTCGAGTGGAGCACTGTGTCGACTGATATGCCTGACTATAGGATGTTCGACATGGTATTTTGGGCATTCAAAGCTTCAGTTGACGGATGGCGTTATTGTCGCCCTGTAATCACCATTGACGGGACCCATTTGTATGGTAAATATGAAGGAAAGATTTTAATCGCCATAGGAATGACGTCGTCCAATAAGTGTTACCCATTGGCTTTTGCAGTCGTACCGACGGAGGATTATCGATGTTGGCGATGGTTCATCTACATGCTTAAGCGTCATATTGTCGGTGATCGTCCTGAGGTTACATTGATATCTGATAGACACGCCGGCATTATTAGTGCAGTTGACAATATTTGGCTTAATCAATATAACGAGCCCCTCCGATATCATCGATTTTGTTTGCGGCACCTTTGTAGCAATTTCAATAAGATTGCTAAAAATCAGCATCTCAAATATCTTGCTTGGAATGCAGGTGCTGCAACACAAATTCGAAAATACGATGATATCATGGAAGAGATCAAAAAGATTGATGTTCAGGCGCATGCATGGTTGAGCAATCATGCACCTTACAAATGGACCAGGGCACACGACAATGGTAAGCGTTGGGGAGTCATGACGACCAATTATGCAGAGGTATTTAACAACTGTTTAAAGGGTGCAAAAAATGTTCCAATAACTGCAGCCGTCAAGGTTCTACAGGATGGTTAAATACTTTGATATTGGTCGACAACAAGCTTTAAAGGACTCAGTTGACGGTTACGTATATGCTAAACACGTCGTTGATAAAATACAGAAATCTCAAGCCAAGTCTAAAACATACGAGATTCAAATATTCAATCGGTAATTTAGTATTCATTATTATTTTTTCACGTTACATATAATTGTTACGACATAATTTAACAACTAAATATTTTTTTTTTCTAGAGAGAATATGATCTTCCATGTGAAAACTAGAAAGACTCTTACTGGGGGCTTGATTCCTCATGAAGTCACACTAGGAGATAACCCTGATTGCACATGTGGGAAGTTTAAAATTTGGCGATATCAGTGCTCCCATATGCTTGCGGCCACGGAGTATAGTGGAGTTAATGCATTCCGCTATATTGTTGCTGGGTATACAATGACAAACCAATTGATGGCATGGGAGTCTTTGTTTCGGCCGATTATTCATGAGGACTACTGGCCAGAGACCAATTTTCCGAACCTCATTCCAGACCATGATAGACTTCGAGTTGTGCATCGTGGTCAACCAAATTCCACTCCCATTCAAAATGAGATGGATCAGTCGCGCAGAACAATGACAAATCGTTGCGGTTTATGTTCCCAAACTGGACATGATAGGCGAAAATGTCCATCCCGACCCCGCCATGTGCCCAATTGATCTTATCGGTTTATTGTAATGAATGTTTATGCTATTTTTTTTTGTTATGTCAACTGTTATGTATTATAAATTCTATGTACTTGTTGCGCACATTTCTTTATAATGAATCTTATATTTTGTTTATAAATATGATTAAATTTTAATTTCGTACTAAAATGAAAAGGATTGAAAATGTACACGGTGAGAGATTTGTATCGTTCAATGGGACGTAACTGGCTTTTGGAAGACGAATTCTCATACTCTTTAGATCCAAGAGTTCGTTACTCTTCACGGTCGGTTGCAAGGATGCGGGAGGAATACACTTATCGTGTCAACCAATCAGAAGTTATGGTGGACGGATGCAGACAATATAATATTCCAATAGTGCGTCAATTGGCCAGAACAATGCCAATAGACACGCTGCATAATCTTCAAATGGCGTTGCATCGCTACCGTGAAGAAAATAACCGAATGCAAATTCGAATTTTTTGACATGAGCTTAAAATGACGGCACGTAAGCATCTTGAACAAGGTTTGTTCGCCGAATCGCGTACTTACATGAGACACGCAAAGAATCCTCAATATCAGTCAGATATTGAAATGTCTGATGATGAGAGTAATGTTTAATGTTTTCACGTTGGTGAATTGTAGTTTAATTATGTATTTCCTTTGAAATCTAATGTATCATTTCTACGTTAAATTATAATAACGTTACTTCTACCAAACAACTGACTTTTTCTGTTTCAATTGATAAGTGATGTTGGGTTAGTTTGTTTTTTTTTTTTAATTTAAGGCTCGTGTACATAAGTTATAAAACATAATTTTTCATTAATTATCTTTTTAAAAAAGTAATTTTTTTGTGAACTCTTAATTTGCAGTATAATATTTGTAAAGAAACTGTTCAGCCTATAATTTTCGTAATGTCTTCACATATTAATTCAAGTGAAGAAAGTTCATATGGTTTTTCAAGTAAGGATAACTCATATGGTGTTTGGGGTTGGCATGGACCATGGGATCACCAAAGATGTTGGGTTTTAAAACCATATTATGATGATTACTGGAGTGATCAAGAGACCAACCCGATAGAGTATCGCGTCGGTCTACGCCAAGAATGGGAATACAAGGTGAATGAGTCTAACAACCTTGTATTTTGTTTGAGAAATCTTAATGCACCAGTTCCGCATTGTCGAAGTCTTCATATGCCTCGACGATGTATAATTGATGACACAACCGAGATTGAAGATGTTATTACACGAATTCGCCTAGAGAATAATCGAATGTTGTTGTGCAGAAATAGATATTATCTACTACAACTAGCCAATGAAATGGCTGCCGCAAGCAACAAAGCACTCTCTCCAAACGAATACCATAACGTGATAAATAACAATGAATATTTGTCTGAGGGGTACATGTCGAATGAAGAATAATTAATTTTTTGCTCTGGTATTTTATTTTTAAATGTTTTTATTGTCACTATTTTCATGATATTATGTACTGTATTTCTTATATACTATCTTTGTTATGAGTTTTGTAACAAATATCGTTAAATATGTTTCCGTCTGTGTAATATTTTTTTAATATAATATTTATGATTATTTTAACTTTAATCGCCTTTAATATTATACTGTTAGGAGTTGTTTTGCATTTTTAAGAATCTTTCCTGAATATTAGACACATTGCTCGATCTCTCATTCAAATTCTGTATCTATTTGCGAAGCAATATATATGGTAGATCAACAACTTTCTAAATCTCCAGACGTTACAAAAAAATGTATTTACTAACTACATAAATTGCTATATAACTATATATTTACAAAAAAAATGTATTTACATTTCTATAACTAAACTATCAACTACATAACTAATTATGTACCGCAAGGCCTCCGACGAATGTTTCTCCGCCCTCGTCGTTGTGCAATAGGAGGTTCCTCAGCCTCCTCATGAACTTGTGTAACTTGTCTGAAGTTCGTGAACGCCTGATGCATACTCCCCGGGATAGCATCGACGTCGTCCTCGAACCACGGCACCGGCGACACTTGTCTTTGCAATCTTGTGGGTTTGACAAATGCCACCGGAGGAATGACGCCTGAAGTTGAAATAAATTCATCCATCTCCGGAGTAACGAATGACGATGACGGGTGTGTACCTAGCTGCGATGTGTAATGCGAATAAGGGTCATGCATCTGGTACACGTTGGATGGCCCAGCATCGTCACCCATGCCGTACGAACTAGATGATTCGACATGAGCGCCCATGCCGTACGTACTAGATGATCCGGCATAAGCGCCCATGCCGTACGATGTAGAAGGTTCGGCATCGCCCACACTACCTGGACGATAGGCATCAGAAGTCCATGGCTGAGGAGAAGGCTGAGGAGCAGCCTGAGGAGATGAAGGAACGTCAGCTGCCACATGGCGTGGTACTCCTCGGTACATCCTCCCAATGGTGCCATCATTGATGGCATGAGCCAGTGCTATACCCGATTCTGCAGTACCCGACCGCAGAGTTAGATCACTCAAGCATATCAGGTTTGATACCTCTGTATCCTACGAAACACATAAATTGGTTTAATTAATACATGAATAATAACAACATAATCTAACTCATATAACTAAACAGATGGTACAGTCAATGTGATCATACATCTAATCCCAGTCGTCCTCCTATTGGTAGATACCCAAATTGAGGTTGGTACGCCGGGTTGACCAAAAATCTTCTTGTGATTCGCCAATACCAATCTATGTATTCTTGGTCAACCCCTATCCCTTGCTCGAAGTTGCCGACATCTGGTGCTTGCCGATTATTCCACGCAACTATATGTGCATGGTGATGGTCAGCCCAGTTTGCACGGAAGTATCCTCGCTGAGTAATTTTGTGCAAGTTCCTGTCCCACATTACCGGTTCAGGAACCCCTTGGCAATAACCAAACTGTCATAGCACGCGGAGGGGATACGTGTACTCGACAATCTCATAGCAAATTAGGGACAACTTTGCCATCCAAATATCTTCTCCATCTTTAGTATATGGAGGCAAAGTCGGCAAGGTATAGGGCATCTAAATGACCTGTAAAATAAAATATAAACAAACAAATAAAAAAATTAAAATTTCGATATAAGTAAATAAATAACCTCGTCATTCTTCAAGCGATCTAACTGATCGCGATACACCACCAAAATATGTATCGGCAAATTATCCAAATTAAATTGAAGAGTCCACCTGTACACCAAAAATATAAATCATAAGTTTAATATCCATAAATAAATATCTATTACATGATAAATGAAATTAAAAAGAAAATATTAATTACTTACCAAGAACCCCTCGGAGCAGCTGGGAACTTCAAGTCGTCGCCGTAGTCGAGCTCTCCGAATGATATATTATAGTCGGGGAGAGGGACAACTTCAGGCCGAAGCCTTGGAAATCGCTCCCAAGCCCAACACTCCAACAAAAATAGGCACCCGGTAATGTGTTTCGTGTTAGGCTTCGTCGCCTTACAGAGCTCGCGGTATAGGATCGCTAGGGTCGCACTGCCCCAGCTATACTTGACGAAAGGTGTCAAGTCACGCAGCAGTAGGAGGTAGGCTAACTTAACTCTGTTGTGTGATTTATCAGAAAACAACATCTCACCAAGCATAAGCAAGCAATATGCACGTGCGTAGCAATGCATAACCTCCTCGTCGGCCTTGTCAGGAACTATAGCAAAGGTATCCCGTAACCACTTCAGCGTCAAAGACCCATTCCTATTCTTATCCACTGGTGGTTGCACTCCGAGTAGCTCACCGCAGAGTTTCTGCCAGACGGTATCCTCATGCGAGTCATCATTCTGGATAACTGGCAACCCATGCACGGGTAACCCCAATAAGACGATCACGTCCTGCAATGTGACAGTCATCTCCCCAACAGGTAGATGGAAAGTGTGCGTCTCCGAACGCCATCTCTCTACCAATGCGGTTATGAGGGCCCTATCTAACCGCTTCGGCCACAACCTAAATGGGCCGTACAAACCGACTGATTCTATTAACTGTATAACTCTAGGGGGGGCATTTTCTCTCCATTCCCCTACATCGTGTCCAACACAGTTAAAAGTACTGATATCCTGAAACATTTAATGAGACATAATAAATAGCATTAAAAAATAAAAAAACTAAAAAAAAAAAAAAAAAAACAAATGCAATAAACTAAATGTTTACCTGCGTTAACCAAACTAGTTCGGACCTGCGCTGCCCCTGTTGGTGTAGAACTGAAGTATCTTCAGGCCCAGGATGCATAGCTGAATTTTTTTCCCACAACACTCGTGGTAAATTTGTTACTATGAAATTAAAATTTAATCATATTTATAAACAAAATATAAGATTCATTATAAAGAAATGTGTGCGACAAGTGCATAAAATTTCTAATTATGAAAATTTAAGGGGCCAAAGTGTATATTTTTAATTAAATAGATAAATTAGAAAATTAAACTAACTAAAAATGTAATATGTTGATTTATATTTCCTACACATATGAAAGGGGCGAAAGTGTAATTTTTAATTTAACAACTAAATTAACAAATTAAACAAAATAATAGGTATTTTAATTTTATATTTTTCTAATTATCAAAATTTAAGGGGCCAAAGTGTATATTTTTAATTAAATAGCTAAATTAGAAAATTAAACTAACTAAAAATGTAATATGTTGATTTATATTTTCCTACACATGTGAAAGGGGCGAAAGTGTAAATTTTAATTTAACAACTAAATTAACAAATTAAATAAATACATTTTAAATTAAATAATGAAATTAAAAAATGAAACTAACTAAAAATTTATTTTAAAACAATAGGTTGAATATTTAATATTTTTCTAATTGAAAAAATTTTAAGGGCCAAAGTGTATATTTTCCTACATATGTGAAAGGGGCGAAAGTGTAATTTTTAATTTAACAACTAAAACAAATAATAGGTATTTTAATTTTATATTTTTCTAATTATCAAATTTTCACGGGTCAAAGTGTATATTTTTAATTAAATAACTAAATTAGAAAATTAAATTAACTAAAACTGTAATATGTTGATTTATATTTTCCTACACATGTGAACGGGACGAAAGTGTAATTTTTAATTTAACAACTAAATTAACAAATTAAATAAAATAATAGGTATTTTAATTTTATATTTTTCTAATTATGAAAATTTAAGGGGCCAAAGTGTATATTTTTAATTAAATAGCTAAATTAGAAAATTAAACTAACTAAAAATGTAATATGTTGATTTATATTTTCCTATAGATGTGAAAGGGGCGAAAGTGTAATTTTTAATTTAACAACGAAATTAACAAATTAAATAAATACATTTTAAATTAAATAACGAAATTAAAAAATGAAACTAACTAACAATTTATTTTAAAACAATAGGTTGAATATTTAATATTTTTCTAATTGAAAAAATTTCAAGGGCCAAAGTGTATATTTTCCTACACATGTGAAAGGGGGAAAAGTGTAATTTTTAATTTAATAACTAAATTAACAAATTAAACAAAATAATAGGTATTTTAATTTTATATTTTTCTAATTATCAAATTTTCACGGGCCAAAGTGTATATTTTTAATTAAATAGCTAAATTAGAAAATTAAACTAACTAAAAATGTAATATGTTGATTTATATTTTCCTACACATGTGAAAGGGGCGAAAGTGTAAATTTTAATTTAACAACTAAATTAACAAATTAAATAAATACATTTTTAATTAAATAACGAAATTAAAAAATGAAACTAACTAACAATTTATTTTAAAACAATAGGTTGAATATTTAATATTTTTCTAATTGAAAAAATTTCAAGGGCCAAAGTGTATATTTTCTTACACATGTGAAAGGGGCGAAAGTATAATTTTTAATTTAACAACTAAATTAACAAATTAAACAAAATAATAGATATTTTAGTTTTATATTTTTCTAATTATCAAATTTTCACGGGCCAA
The DNA here is from genome assembly GCA_016647705.1 of Eucommia ulmoides. Taxonomy (NCBI): domain Eukaryota; kingdom Viridiplantae; phylum Streptophyta; class Magnoliopsida; order Garryales; family Eucommiaceae; genus Eucommia; species Eucommia ulmoides. The sequence continues at coordinate 32,397,832 of CM028327.1, read as the reverse complement.
AGTGTATATTTTTAATTAAATAGCTAAATTAGAAAATTAAACTAATTAAAAATGTAATATGTTGATTTATATTTTCCTACACATGTGAAAGGGGCGAAAGTCTAATTTTTAATTTAAAAACTAAATTAACAAATAAAACAAAATAATAGGTATTTTAGTTTTATATTTTTCTAATTATCAAAATTTCAGGGGCCAAAGTGTATTTTAATTAAATAACTAAATTAGAAAATTAAACTAACTAAAAATGTAATATGTTGATTTATATTTTCATACACATGGGGCGAAAGTGTAATTTTTAAATTAACTAACAATTTAGTTTAAAACAATAGGTTGAAAATTTTATATTTTTGTAATTGAAAAAATTTCAGGGGCCAAAGTGTATATTTTTCTACACATGTGAAATGAGACAAAGTGTAATTTTTAATTTAACAACTAAATTAACAAATTAAACTAACCAACTAATTAAACAACTAAACCAACAAATTAAATTAACAAAATAAACAAACTAACTAATAATTTATTTTAAAATAATATATTAAAAATTTATATTTTTCTAGTTGTTAAACTTTTAAGGGTCAAAGTGCATATTTTTTTAATTAAATAGCTAGAGTAAAAAATTAAATTAACTAACTAACATTTTTTTTAAATAATACATTATTTTATATTTTCTTAAACATGTGAAAATGGCTAAAGTATAATTTTTAATTCAACAATTAAATTAACAAATTAAACTAACCAACTAACTAACAAATAAAGGTAAAAAATATACTAATTAAATTAACAAATGAATTAAAAAACGTTAAAAATATACTAACCTGTGAATAGAGGAGTAGAAGTTTGAATAGAAGAAGTGTAGTTAGAACAAAAAATATCAAAATGAAGAACAAATGAGAGAAGGAGCAAATGAAGAAGTGTGAATTTTAATGAAATCCTGTAAGTGATATTTATAGGCGAAATTGTGCACATATACCGAGTTTTTAAAATTTCAAATTAAAGCATACCTATAAAGTATACCTATAAACTATATAGGTAAAAGAAGGTAGCCTAAAAGGCTGCCTTCTTTTCTTGCAGCTTTGGCCGGTCGTTTGACCGGCCAAAGCAAACGGCGACCAGCCGTGCTAACGGCTGGTCGCCGTTTGAGTGATCCCGCCTTTCACAAGGGCGGGATCACATTTAAAAAAAAAATAAAATAATAATTTGATTCCGCCCTTGTGAAGGGCGGGATCAAATAAAAAAAAAATAAAAAAAATTACTGATCCCGTCCTTGTAAAGGCGGGATCAAATTAAATTATTTTTTTTTTATCCCGCCGTTCACAAGTGCGAGATAAAAAAAAAAAAAAAAATCGATTTCGCCTTTCTGAAGGGCGAAATGCATTGGTCCGGTAATTAAGATAAAAGGTAAATGGTTTCAGTAATTTTTTTTTTTTTTTAATATTTAATAGGTAATCAACTCATTTTCCGAATACCATGAAAAATACTCCTGAGCCAACGATTATCCACGCAGAATGGAAGGTAATCAAAAAATAGGGTAAAAAGATTATCGGATTTCCTTTCTCCTACATCGTCTCTACAACTGGATACAAAGCTTGAATTCATCATAATTCTGCCTGGTGGTTTGTAGGGTATTGCCATCACCTCTCCAAATGGAAGACCGTGAAAATTCAGCAACAATTCAAACAGAGACCGTCACGGCCGCTGCATATCCTTTACTTCCCGAGATTTTTCACCGCAAATTGCTTCCCTATGACTCAGGTCATCTCAAGCTCTAACCGACGATACTAGAGACTCCAACTAGCTGAGACGACTCTAGCCGGTTGTTCGTTGCCCACCCTCCTTCGCATACAACACGCTGACGTCAGAGATCAACAAAATTGGGTATGAAATCGGCAAGGAACGGTTTTGAATATGGCGCTGACGCTGCTCTATCGCAATATCAGAGCCACTACGTTGAAGATCGTCGGAGGTTGAACTGGTTAATATATGATTCAACCACAAAGTCCTCTTATCAGACCAAATATGTGCCTAACTTCACAGATCGGTGCTTGAAATCGGAAGAAAATGTTGAAGAAGCTCAGATTCGAACAGTCACGACACGGTCGAGTGACGACAAAACTACTTGGCACAACTCCCAAGGGTCCAGCGTCGTTCTTATGCTGACAGCAAAGCTCTTCCATCTCCGGCTCTCTCTAGAACCCCTACAAAAGTGCCTTTGTTGGGAAGATGAAGAGGGTGATGCGGCTGCAAGACGGAAAAAAAATAGCTTAAACCAAGCAGGTCTAAAAGATAACATTGAGAACTTTCAAATCCGGTGATTTATTTTACAACGATGGCGAAGAAACAACTTAAACCAAGCAGAAACAGTCATCGAAATGGATTTGAAACGAACTTTGATGGATTTGAAAATAAGCGCGACTCCTAAGAGAGAACTTATCTCCCTACACTCGCTTACTTTTTTTGTTTATATTCATAATTACTAATTTATGGTTATGTATAATTATTTTTTTTTATTTTTTTATTTTTTCCTCTTTTTTCTTTTATTTTATTCAATCTCTCAGACACACTTGCACCATTACCACCACGACGACGACAGCTCTTACCGTCGCCTCCGCCGCCGAATCTGCTAGATTTAGTAACCTCCTCGTCAGATCTTCATAGATTTAGCGAGGAGAAAAAGAAGAGATAGAGAAGAAGAAGAAGAAGAAGAAGAAGAACAGGAGGAGGTCATCGACGACGACGACGACGACGGCGATTGGTGATAGAGGTCATGCGATGAAAATCGCCGAAAAAGATGGTGGTAGGAAGATGAAGAATGAGGAAAATAAGAAAGAAAAAGAAAATAGAATTGATGAAGGGTAATTTTGTTATTTTAAATAAGATAAAGGGCAATTTAATAATTTTGAAAACGTATTTTATATTATAAGCATAAAATTGAAATTTAAATGTTTACATTAATCAGTCAACTCTGATTTAAAAGATTGATTGCTCCAATTAAAATATATTGGAGGTCTCCATAATATTTGTTAAAAAGAAGATTTATCGTGACATCTATCTCAAAGACAAGGATATCAAGAGTAATTTCTCGTGATCTTAATGTGCCTCTTAAATTTTTTATTTTGTCTTGGTTCAATCCACTCATTGCAACCATTTTAATTGCAAGAGTAACAATACGGTCATTACATTTGTCAATTTTTCTCCTAACTTTTTTCTCAATTGAGATGCAAATATGTCTATTGGACCTATTAAAGATAAAAGTCAAATTTCAGTGAGACATTGCGAAAATTAAAATATCAGGGACATATTGAGATCACACTCAAATATCAAGGGTTCAAAGTGAAATTTTTGCAAGTGTTAATAATTGAGATGTGTGTATAATACATATTTTACATTTTGATTGGAGATATTTTTAAGTCTTCATGTAGATTTTATTGAAAAAATAAATAACAAACTCTCATTAAATTGCCTTTCATGATTCATCTTTGGATGATGTATTTGGAGAGATCTTAGATTTTATATTTATATTTTTAATAATTTTGTAAAGCCTAGCTAGTTGTAAAATAGATTAGCTTATTTAAATTAATTAATTAATTATAATTTTTAAATTATATAAATTATTTTTTATTAAAATAACATTAAAGTGAATTGATAGTTATTATTTTATATAATAAATCAACACAAATATTTTTGACCCGTGAATAATTGAAAAAAATTTCATTTGATAGTTTAGATTTTACCAAGAAATTAAATAACAAACTCTCAATAAAATATTTTGTTACAGTATTTATATTAACTATAAAATATTTAAGATTAATTTATTGAATAAAAATTAATACTTGTATACATATTATTTAGAGTTGCTAATCCACCTTTTAATTTTTTGATCTTTGACAAAAATATGTCCACGTTTAAGACATTTTATAAATTATTTATCGAAATTACCCAACTAAAATTCAAATATTTTAATTGAGCTACAAAACAATTACTATTTGGAATATGCTTCTTTTTCGAAAACAGAAACACAAATTTGAGAAGAAAAATTTGTGCTATTCCCATAACAAAAACAAACAAGAAAAATTAGAACCAAAAATTTGTTTCGGGAGCAAAAATCAATGAAAAAAATAAAATTTGTTTTGGGAACAAAAATTAAAGATAAAAATTAGTATTACAAAGCCCAAATTCAATATAACAAGACAAATTTTTATAGTTAAGATATTTTTTACCATCGGACGATTGAACACATTTTCAACCGTTTACATTTTATTGAAAAATAAAATAACAAACACAATTAAATATATTTTTATGATTTATGTATTTAAAATAATTATACAATTTTCAAGATTAATGTATTCAACTAATATTTATGTAACAAATGAAGATAACTTTTCACATTTGAGATTCTATCTTTCAATAGTTCAAAATATTTAAAACCATTAATTCAGATATTGTTTCAGAAATTAAATATTCTACTCTCAACAATATGTTCTATTTAAACTAATTATATAATATTCAAAAAATTAATATAGTAAATTAAAATTACTGCCTTTACAAGCATATAATAATATATTTTCTATCTTCATAAATTTGTTGAGTAACAGAATCTAAGTACTTTTATAAAAAATTAAAATATTTAAAACAAAAAAAAAAAAAAAAAAAAAAACCACTATGGCAATTAATAATAATACACAACAATTTAAGTAGCTCACCTTCTAATAAATTGGAAATAGACTAAGGGCATGTTTGATAATCACTTAAAAATTAAGTGTTGAAAATTTAAATACTTAATTTTAAGTGTGAACATTTTAAGTGCTGAAAATATCAGAATGTTGTTTAATAAAATTATGCTCAAAATTTAAGTACTTAATTTTTTTTTCTTACAAGTACAAAATTTATATGCTAAAAATTGTTTAATTTACATAACTACTTTTGAATCAAGATAATATGGAGAGAAAAAAAATTGAGACCAAAACAATAAAATCAGAGTGTCATTTTTAAAAAAAAAATTATGTTAAAATTAAAAGTAAAAATTAACCCAAAATATATAATATTATGTATTTTTTATGTAGTTTGATTGCTTAAATTAAATTATAATAATAATTTTAATATAAAATTAAATGAAAATCCTAAAATAATCCAAAATTAATTCAATTCTCATTAAACCTAACTCTAATTAAATCTTCAGAGGGAATCAAAGGTACAATGGTCAAAATATAATTTTTTTGAAGTGAAAAATAATGGAATGTATTAAATAAAATAAAATAAGTGAAGGGCACTTAACTTAATTTTTTATTCACATTTTTACTTAATTTTTAAGTTAACTTAATTAATTAAATAATATTAATTATATTTATCAAATAAATTTAATTAATTAAATATTTAATATAATTAATTTTAATCACTTATATTTTTTATTGAAAATAGACCAAGAGAAGTTTCATAAATTTGCAGAACAGGCAAAGTTGCCAATTCATTAGTGGCTTTCAATCTGTCAGCTGCAACACCATAAATGTTCAAATAATTCCCCTAACCCAACATCCAATGACTTAAACATAGACTTGTCTTGTCTTATATCATTATAAAACCATGTTGCCAGGTGGGGTTAGTCAGGGAAAGTATAACTCTTTATTGTCGATTCGACTTTTTAAAAAAATATTTTATAAATTAATTTTTCACTCGGAAACTAGTCCAGATATATCTGACCATAAAATTCAATAACATAAAAAAATAATTAATTATATTTTACCCCCATATAGTTGAGCGGTTCTGCACTTCATCTCTTGTAGTATTTTTGCTATCATTTTACTCCTTATAGTTAGACTTTATTACACTTTATCCCATAATCCAGGCCTAACTATAGGGGACAAAATGCTAATGAAAAGAGTAAAGTGCAAAAAAATCCTAACCACAGGGGACAAAGCCTAACCATAGGTGCTTAAACGATATGGTTTCAGTTTAGGATTTATTGTTGCTGTTTCTAATTATTTTGACTAGACTGTTTTCTCCGTGGTGTTTCAAGGGGTGTATAAGGGTTGGTTTCCTACTTCTAGAGGATTGCGTCAAGGCGATCCTATTTTGTCTTTACTATTTATTTTGGCTCAAGAGGTTCTTAGTCGAAATATCTATCGGTCCATGATAGATGGTCGAGTTCAACCTTTTGTTACTAAAAGACGTGATCCTCTTATTTCTCACTTGATGTTTGCAGATGATACCCTCATTTTTTGCAACGAGAGTTCTCATAGTATTATAAACTTAATGAAGGTGCTAGAAGAGTATCAATTAACTTCTGGCCAACTGGTGAGTGCTCTAAAAAGCAACTTCTATTTACATCATAACTGTCCAAATGCTCGTCGCCTAGCTAATGGTCTTTCAACCGGATTTAGCTAAGGTAGCTTTCCTTGTACTTACCTTGGAGTGCCCGTTACCTACGGTCATCTTAAAGCGAGTCATTTCGCTGGTCTTATTGAGAAAGTGTCAAAGAAAGTCGATGGATGGAAAACTAAATTTCTTTCTAGTGGAGGTAAACTTGTTATTCTGAAACATATTTTATCTTCTTTTCCTCTTCATCTTTTGGCTTCTACTTGTGTTCACAATTGCATTCTGGAAGATATGGAGTCCATATTTGTGAATTTCTTTTGGGGGCCAATCGGATTCAGGGAAGAAAAAACATTGGGTGGCATGGCAAAAAATCTGTAAAGATACCTCTATTGGTGGCCTTGGTCTTCGTAATCTAAAGGATATGAACCTGGCCTTTACTCTCAAACAGATTTGGTCTCTACTGAAAGGGAATTCTTTATAGTATGATTTTATGAGATCCAAATACACTAATAATCTCCCGTTATTGTTATGGTCAGATCAAATTTGAAGTTCTAAAATTTGGATAGATATTTTGTCGGCTAAAAATACTTTCCTACAGTTATCGAGATGGAAAGTCGACAATTGCGAGCTTACTAGTTTTTGGCATAATGATTTGGGGCCTTGGTATCTTTGCTAATCATCTTCATTTTACCAACTCTTTGTCTTTTGTCAAAACTTGCTTGCAGGATAAGGAATGGTTATCCACAAATATGGAAGATGATGCTCAAGATTATTTGGAGAGACCCTCCCTTTATTGTCGTCAGACTCTGATTCTCTCATTTGGCTTCCTAGCATTAAGAGAGTCTTTTCCATTAAATCGGCTTGGAGGGTAATTAGCGGTGAGTTGACCCTGGTTGATCATTATTCTATTCTCTGGAGTCTGCGTTTTCCTTTGAAAATCAAAATTTTCATGTAGCAGCTATTTAAGAACAAAAATTGCAGTTGATGATATCATTCAGAGAATGGGAGTGCATTTGGGGTCAGGTTGTCGTTGTTGCTTAGTTCGATCCACTGAAAGTCTCCGACATCTTTTCTGGAAAGTGAGATTGCTTCAAAGGTTTGGTGTCATTTTAGCTCTTTCTTTAATATTCTTTTTGTTTCTCAACCTTTAATTCACCATATTAAGTTATGGTGGAGTAAATTAAAAGAGAATTTTCAATTTCACAAACTAGGAGTGTTGATTCCATCTCTAATTTGCTGGGAGATATGGTTAAACCGGAATCATGCTACTCATGATAATATTCCCATGTCTGATAAATGGATTATTTCTAAAGTCAGGAACTGGGTAAAAGATAAGTCATTTGACTAAATCAAAGTCGATTTATTCTTTTTTCGGGAATCAATCTCTAGTTCTTTTGGGTTGTCTGATTAAGTAGTTTATTCGTCGTCGTCCGCTGATTTGTTGTTGGTCCCGTCCGCCTGAGGGGAGTTTCAAGCTTAACGTGGACGGTGCTTTGAAGAAGGAGACCATGACGTCTTCTTGTAGGAGTATTGTTCGGGACAGTAATGGGGCTGTTTGTTGGGCCTTCTTTTCTCCCCTTACTGTCAATTTGAGCTTTCTTACTGAATTTCATGGGTTGTACCTGGGGATTCAGGAAGCTCTGCATTTGGGCCAACTTCCTCTTCTGGTGGAAAGTGATTTGCTAGCTTTGGTTCACTCTATTAAGAAGGATAGTCCAGTCTAGTCGATTACCTATCTTTGGAACACAGTGCGGTTTTGGCTTTTATCCTTCGATATTAAGATTTCCCACGTCCATCGTGAATGTAATTTTGTTGCTGATAATCTTGCCAACATTGTTTCATCTAGATCTTTGTTGTTTCCTATAAATAGTCCCTTACCTCACATCGTCATTTCTTATGTTCGTGAGGATCAAGAGGGTCTTTCCCGTCTTAGGTTGTAATTTTTTCACTTATTTTAATAAAGATTTCTGGTTTAAAAAGAAAAAAAAGTGTTGATACGAATACTATAAAGAGCAAAGTGTAAAACGGTCTAACCACAAAGGGACAAAGTGTAATTTATCCTAAAATAAAACCATTTTCTCTCTTTATACATCTTAGGGAGCGGCTAGTAGCACTTTAAGGCCGCTTTATTGTTTTCACTTCCAATTTATTATTCATGTTTTCAAAATTTTAAAACTTAAGAATAGAAATATATTTGGCTAATATTTTAAAATTTTAAGAAACAATTTTTTTTTTTTTCGTTCTTTCCCAATTTATTCTCATTTAAAGGAACTATTTAATATTTTAAAACTTCTAGAAGACCTCCCTGCAAATCGTTTTAGCCAAATATAGAGGACTAATATTATTTTTAGGGTTAATTATGCTTTATCTCCTGTAATTTGGACAATTTACAGTTTACCCTTTGTAGTTTGAACATCACCACTTATCCCCTCATGTGGTTATGGACTAAAATGCAACGGTTAAATTTTTCCTTAACTCTGATGACCAACGGCTAAAGTCAACAAAAATCGGTTAGTTTGTGTTAAATGATATTTATACCTTAAAACATTTTAGTAAAGATTGTTTTTATATATTCTTAAAGGGTTATTGTATATTTTTTTTTTCTTTTATTTCATCTTCGGCATTTCCTTCCCCACCCCATCTCCGACGACCCAACCACCGCTCCATTCTGGCGACCCACCCCCCACCCCTACTCCATCTCCTGCGAAACCACCCAATTCACACCCCTACTAGGGGTAGAATTGCCAGAGAAAAATGGGGAAATTCTTGTTTTTGGACAGGGACGGTGATAAGAGGGGCTGCGAAAAATCAAAGTGGGTCTTCGATAATCATTAATGAGTGGAGATGTGAGAACCCACCCCTGCTCCATCTTGTGCGAACCCACCCCACCCCCATCTCCGTTGGCCCACCCCATCCCAAAGTAACCATTTGTTTCTGGTTTAGGGTTTAATTATTCAAATATAAGGCATCATATATGTATCATGTTTCCACAGAAGAGTGAATCGATCACCCACCTTGCGATCCCCTGTTCCACCGACAGACACATACGGCAGACAGAGACAACAGGTTAAACGGCGGTGAGGTGGGTTCGCTGTCTCAAATCTATATTTATGGATATGCATATTATATGTAGAGAGAGAAAAGCTATTAGGGTTCGGAAATGGACGGTTCTGCTCAACCATCAGGCACCGTAATATTAGAAGCAGTGGCGGCGCCTCCCCAATCCGACTATTCGCATCTGCATACATATCCGGTAGCGGGGATGGAGAACATTCCTGCGACCCTGAGCCACGGTGGCCGCCTCATCCAGTACAACATCTTCGACAACATTTTTGAAGTCACCGAAGAAGACGACGACGTGGGACGCGAGGTATTAGACCTCGTCGGGGAGAGTTGTCGAGCCATTGGCGAAGACAAGAGGCGTTGGTGAGGTCGGTGTTGCTGCACAAATAAAGTAAGAACGAAGTTACAAATTTTCTTGGGTTAAGTTGCGGATCAGGTCGCTCTCTTTAAGATGTTTTGCGGCTCTGCCCAAAAATGTGCAAGCAGTATCATAGCCCCGTCGTCCCCAAAATAAAATAACTCAAAAATCACCTCTGTTTAGGACTTTCTTTGCACGGTAGAAAGCCTAAAAACTGAACACCCACACACTGATCGAAGAACGAACAGATTGTTTGAACGACGAACACAATACTACTACTCGGGAACAAAAATATTTTTTTAACAGAAAAATAGCTATCAAGTTTTTGATTTTCGGTATATATTAAAACTAAGGTAAGCCTCGATTTTTATAGATGAAATTAGATCAGAAATGTTGGGAGTCTAGTGAGAAAATCATGGAGTGAATCGTGGGAAAAGGTTGAGAAAATCGTGGAATTGAGCTTTACCAAGTAAAAAAGATTTATTTAATAAATAAAATAATATTTTATTAAATAAATTTTATCAAAAAAATAATAATAATTGCCACCTTACACGCGCGCTCGACTTGGCACGGCATGGCCTGCCGGATGGACAGACGGTGGTGGCGGCACGCATGTGTGATAAACCTGTAGGGATGTAACTCCTCTTCCCTCTACAAAATGTGGGTATCCCTTGGGACACACCCCAAGTATCCTACCCATCCCTAATTATACTCTTCTAGACCCCTACTCTTAAGCAATGTGGGATAAAGGAAAAGAGAGAAAACTTTAACATTTATCTTTTATATCTCAATTAAATAAATAAAAATTTATTATGCTCCAACAGTCGGCGTAGTGGAGCATCATACTGGCTTTGTGGGTACCAAAATACAAACCTGAGAGAGAGAAAGAAAGATATGATATTTATGCTGTTTGAGAGAGAGACGGTGGATGGTTGAGGGCAGCTGGCGTGGTAGACGGTGGATGGTTGAGGGTGTTCGGCGTGGTGGACTGTCACGCCCCACCCCGGACACTCGTCATGTGGGAACCGGCATGACGATAACACAACAACACACTGAACGCCAAACAAGCTAGGAAACAACACAGGACATGTACCAAAATGATATATATACAACTACAAATGTCACCAGATACAACCTCTCTCTTTAGGGACGCACCCGTCCCTAGAAATAATATCAACAAAAAAAAAATATAAACCTTTCCATGAACCTCTAACAGATTCGCCTCAGACAGCTCCTCCCAAAGTTACTCCGACGCTATTCCGATACCAGACTCTACCTAATGCCAGTAGGGGACCGACTCCTATGTTGTTGTACCTACGAGTGTACTGCCTTCTTAGTAAAAATATTTCATAATAATAGTTTAAGCTACAACATCTAAATGGATCAAGCATAAATATATAAACAGAGAAAATAAATCTATATATATATATATATATATATATATATTCTCCACTCAAACCCATTTAATATAAAATAATAACAATCACCATATATAAGTAATATCACCCAATATAAGTAAACATCACATCTCAAACATACATCTCAACCCCATGCCCACCGGCTAAGCCATAGTGATCGTTTTAACCTCACGATCGAGAGTTGCAACGGTACCGTAACCATCCATAGGATATGCCTTCCTAGCGGACCTAACTGCGTAGATCACCACCTACCGGACGTCTCCAGAGGCCATAATATAAATCACCACATAATATCAATCACCACCTGCCAGACCACCCTCCGGACAAGACATAATATGAATCACCACCTGCCGGACCACCCTCCGGACATGATATAAACTATGGCATAGTCAACTCAATAATATCATCATGAGATCAGAAATCAATACTCATTTGCCGGACCACCCTCCGGACAGACCAACCAACAACATCGTCAAAACAATAACGTTATCGTAAAACTACAAACAAGACCACCATTCTGCCCAAGCAGATAATCACCACCGTCAAATCAATGACACCTCAAATTACCAACATCCACCTCATTTCCAAAACCAACTTTTAAATCCGAAAATCATATTTTTCACTTTTGATTGAAAACCGTCTAATTTTAACACAACCAGTTTTCCCCTCTCAATTTTTATGAAAACCAAATATTTTCTTTTATCTTTTAAAACCACCATATTTTAACGAAAATCCATTTCCGCCAACTCACCCAAAATCCAACGAAAATTATTGAATATCATTCTTTTCAGAAACCTATACAATTCCCAAAAAATTCATTCCACCAACTCACTCCAAAAATCTGCTTGACCTATTATCATTTTGAAATCATATAGTGGAAGTAAACACAAATTTCATCATATATATATATATATATATATATATATATATATATATATATATATAGTTTGGCAAGAAGACAATACACTCACCTGATATTCTGCTTTTCAAAGGCTCCACCGACTAACCGCTACTAAACTTCCGATAATTTTGAATATATTTGTGACAGAACTTAAATTAATATTTTATGTAGAAATACCCTAACCCTGCCATGAAATCCTAATTTTCGAAATTTCCCTATTTTCCGATTTCTCGCATTTTCTTTTAGAATATTATCATTTAGTTAACATTATTTCGTTACAATTTAATATATATAAACTTTGTTCCTATAAACGATCTCATTATTTGTTTTCAACATTTCGACGCTAGTAATTAAATTAACAAACATGTAATTTTAATGAGAAACATTACCTGCTCCCAATCGGTTGTCAACCTCAACACGGATTTCTTGATTTTTGCTTACTGCTGCCCACTGCCTAAGCGGACGATCTACTGCCTAGGCGAATGAGTTCCTTTACAGTTTTGAGTTACACACTTACGGCCCACCGCCTAGGCCAGAAACTTCTGCCTAGGCGAACTTTCTCTCATTCTTCACATTGATCTACCACCGCCTGGGCGAACTTTCCACCGCCTAGGAGGACGCTCCTCCTCCCTTCTGCTCTGTTTTGTCAATTCCAACCGACCACTCTCTCTCTCCTCACTAACTCCGGCAGTCACCACCACCAATTGCAACGATCACACACACACACACACACACACACACACACACACACACATACAGCAGCTCACACACACACCATGAACAATTGATCGAAACACACACACACCCCGACGACAACACCAACCCGAACCAGAAAACACACACATATACCTGCACGACCAAACAAATGAAGAAATACACCCACACACATGCATGCAGTACACACACACACACAACAGCACCCATGATGAACGGACGGCGATGATCCACTGCAGGCAAAACAGAGTACATACACACAACACACACTGATGAAAAATGGAACAACACACACACACACACGGCAGCACCACCGACGGACCAGACCAACGCCAATCCCCTCTCTCTCTTCATTTTCTGATTCGGTCTCCTGTTAGCCAACCAACGCCAACCCACAGTCCACCGCCGACGATCCTCTCTCTCTTCCATCGACCCATGTCATTTCTCTATTCTTCTCTTCTCGATCTTTCTTCCCTTCCCTACTATATGTGTGTGTGTGTGTATATATATATATATATATATATATATATATATATATATAATATAGTTAATTTGCACTCCCCTCCCCTCATGTTTGGTTAGGATTTTAAGTAAACCCATTTCTAGTTTTAATGTTTATAAAGTTTACAATTAGACCCCTAAACTTTTTATATCACAAATTAAATTTCAAAATCCACCCCCACAGTTTTTGTTAGGATAGAAGTTAAACACATTCTGAATTTTTTAATGTTTTATGAAAATTTGAAATTTATCTCCTCAAATTCATAATTACCACCATCAACTCCGTTATTTCTGAAGTAATTTTAAATAAAACTTTACATTAGACGTATATCCAAGGTCGGGGTCTTACAATTCTTCCCCCCTAAAAAAAATTTTGTCTCGAAATTTTACGTAGGAATTAAAATCTTTGACAAAACAATAATATGTTAAATGTGCACTACAAGGTTACATTATACATATTTCATTCAAGAACAGTTGGTTTCTACGTAGTGTCCCATAACCGATCGTCACCCTAAATTTGTAATCGACCATTCCCGACCAAACATTTCTATACACATCGCGATATTTTCATTCGTAGTGACCAACATTATATCCAATATCCAACAAATAGGGTGCACTTTTCATCGATATCGCTTAACACAGAAAACCAACCGTCAAGAAATCCCATATTTTTAACCGCTTCCACTGCGTCACTCTGATAAAATAACAATCAACAACAATATAAATACAATATATCCTCAAACTATTATGGTAAGCTTAGTGGGTTGGGTCTATCTCACTCCGACTAGATCTAAGACCTCAATAATTTTTCATAACCAACATTTATCTCTCTCTTTCTCTCTTTTTTTTTTCCTCGCAATACGCTAAAACCACATGCATATTACTCAAAATACAACTACATCACCAAACCACATCAATACATTCCAAAATACGTCAAACGGGTCATCCATAAGAATTTCCTTCATATATCCACATTTAATTAAGTCTCTGACAAAGTCACGTGTTTCAATTATGTTTTAAATCTATCTAATCATGCTTCAAACATATATCCCCCTATGAATATGGATCGAAGTACATAGATACGTCCGAACTACTAAAATTCGATACATCCCAAAAGTCAATAGTTACTGACCGTAAAATATTATATCTCAAGGATAATTCAAATCATCCTTCCCCTTGAAATTTCAATATCTTCTCATTTCCAATACTAATGTAGCCATGTCGGGTTATTTCTAAACCTCAAAATTTCCCGTTTTCCCATCTCAATTCTATCTATTTGACTGAACTCCTGAATTTTCTTCATATAGCACTTTATACGATACCGCCCTAGTCGTCAACAAAATCATCCTCTTTTCCAGAAACTTTCCCGACAAAATCTTTCGACATATCTTCCAACACCTAAATTTGTATTTTCTGATAAACTGATAACCCACTGTTGAAACAGGGTATCAACTCCCACTTAGACACCTTAAGAAGTATGGAAATTCGTCTCGAATACTCCAATAACCATTAGCTCCTAATACTACCGCTCCTCTATACCGTTTTCTCAATAGAAAAAAAATATTACTTGGGATTAACTGCCCAACTTTCCATGTTTGCATCTATCAATTTATTATTTAGATTACAATACAGCGATCACACTTATAATTTCAGAATTCCACTTCCATATTGCGAATAATCAATCAACAGAATTTCAAGAGCCACTAATCCTAATCAAAATCGAGGCATTTGCATTGAACTAGTGCATTATGCAACCAACAATCCCATCACTATATATATATTGATCCAACACATCAAGAAAACATTTCTCAAACTACTTTTCCCCTAGTTCAAAGCTACAATGACTCACTTATAGATTATACTACTTTTCAATCTTATTTTTATTAACAAAACACCAAAAACAATTGTTGCGATTTCCCATTTCCGTTCCAATATACTAATGATACTCATACAATCTCAATAGTTAATATTTCCGGAGTAGGGTATATCTTGTTCTATCCTATATAATTTTTGTGCTCTGTACTTCTTTTAAGTTCTCATCCGAAAATTGGCATGATTTAACCTACACATTTTATTTCAAATTCTCAAAATTTTATTATTCTTTTAGACACGCTAATCAGCTCTACCGTTAATTTCTATTACATCGCTAAACCCTTTCTAAACTCAACTGCCCACTAAACTTGCAAAGGTTTCTACCTCAACTCGTAAATTAATATGAACAACCAACTTACCAATTTTCGACCCAAAATATTTGCTATAGTCAGCCTTGTGACTATTTGTTTTTCTTTTTCATTCCCTTCCTCTCAAATTTATTTCAACTGGACGTCTAACTTCTGCGCTTCTATCATACGATTGATAAACATCGATTTCACATAAAAAAAAAAACTCAATTAACATCGACATCCGAACGACTGCTCAATAGACTCACTAAAATCCCAACTTAACATATAAATTAGTATGAGCAATCCCAATTACTTCCGATTTAAAGCACAAATTCCGTCATATAGAAAATGTCTCTAAACGTCAAAACAATTTCAATCACTACTAGCTCTACAAAGTTTCAAGTTCCAATCATATATTCTAGACTTTCTCCATATCCCATCAACCCATCACTTCGACTCCTTTTAGAAGCACTTGAATACTATACCTCAAGAACACTAGTCCAAAATTACTACTCGATCTAACCAAATCTCATATTTATTGCATTTGGCATCTTCCTCCATATATATATATATATATATATATATACACCATTAGCATCACATTCTGGAGATGTTCTACATGCTCTTCCCTATTCTCAATCGGTTTACCGTTTTCCTTTAAAGTTTCATGATCAAAATTTCAAATCTTAATTTCCCACACTTTATCAACACAAGTATAATTAACCAACTTCATGAACCAAATGTTCACCTCCTGAATCATTATAGAACTTATTTAACAACCACCCCAATTATTTATCACACCTACTAGCACCTTGTTAATTCTCGAAACTACGTAAGGGAAAATCTCTAACTGTTACCATATTCACCATCGAAACTTGTTTGAACTGTTGCCCAGTATCTGCGTACTGTCTTGTGATATCATTTCCTTAACATTTTTCTAACTTCCTAGGCCCACTATCGGACTACTGGGGTACTAGATACGCCTTCCCAAAAATATTACTCCATCCGTGACTCTATATTACTTCATTCGAATGGATTATATTTTACATGCACCTATTATTCTCCCAAAACCACCATCCTCGGCCATTCCCTATAAATCAATTTCCGTTACGATACTATTTGCCACAACTGTTTCTCCGCCCATCTGTTATTCTAAAACGTATTATTAAGTTCTTATCTAGTTTCCCTTTTTAGATTGCCTAGAAGGCTATTTACTCCTTTCGAATATTATTTCTTATTTCGACTTAATTGTGCTCTGCTACATTATCTATTATGTTAATAATGACGTATTAGGTATTGTCTTCATAGTTGTTTATCTAGTTTAGCCTTCTTATCTTGTGGAAAACATCCCTCCTGGCAATATCACCACGTGATCGCATCACTGTTTACCAACATGACAACCCTCCATGCACCATGCCCAAGTACCAACTATTGAAGCGAAAGATCTAACACTCACACGCCAAACTAACTTATTGACACCCTATCTCATGTCCCCTACTGACTAGATGACTGGCACGTCTTCCTATCTCATGGTCTTCTACCGACACATCTCTTGACAAGTCTACAGAACCTACAACCCAGGCTTTAATATCAAATTGTCACGCCCCACCCCGGACACTCATCATGCGGGGACCGGCATTACGACAACACAACAACACACTGAATGCCAAACAAACTAGGAAACAACACAGGACATGTACCAAAATGATATATATACAACCATAAATGTCATCAGATACAACCTCTCTCGTTAGGGATGCACCCGTCCCTAGAAATAATATCAACACAAAAAAATATAAACCTTTCCATGAACCTCTAACAGGTTCGCCTCAGACAGCTCCTCCCAAAGTTACTCCCATGTTATTCCAACACCAGACTCTACCTAATGCCAGTAAGGGACCGACTCCTATGCTGTTATACCTGCGAGTGTACTGCATTCTTAGTAAAAACATTTCATAATAATAGTTTAAGCTACAACATCTAAATGGATCAAGTATAAATATATAAACAGCAAAAATAAATCAATATATATATATATATATATATGCTCCACTCAAACCCATTTAGTATAAAATAATAACAATCACCATATATAAGTAAATCACCCAATATAAGTAAACATCACATCTCAACCCCATGCCCACTGGCTAAGCCATAGTGATCGTTTTAACCTCACGATCGGGAGTTGCAACAGTACCGTAACCATCCGTAGGATATGCCTTCCTAGCAGACGTAACTGTACAGATTACCGCCTACCGGACGTCTCTGGAGGCCATAACGTAAATCACCACATAATATTAATCACCACCTGTCGGACCACCTTCCGGACAAGACATAATATGAATCACCACCTGCCAGACCACCCTCCGGATAGGACATAAACTATGGCATAGTCAACTCAATAATATCATCATCAGATCACAAATCAATACCCATTTGCCGGACCACCCTCCGAACAGACCAACCAACAACGTCGTCAAAACAATAACGTCATCGTAAAACTACAAACAAGATCACCATTCTGCCCAAGCAGATAATCACCACCGTCAAATCAATAACACCTCAAATTACCAACATCCACCTCATTTCCAAAACCAACTTTTAAATCCGAAAATCATATTTTTCACTTTTGATTGAAAACCGTCTAATTTTAACACAACCATTTTCCCCCTCTATTTTTATGAAAATCAAATATTTTTTATCCTCTTTTAAAACCACCATATTTTAACAAAAATCCATTTCCGCCAACTCACCCAAAATCCAACGAAAATTATTGAATATCATTCTTTTCAGAAACTAATACAATTCCCCAAAAATTCATTTCACCAACTCACTCCAAAAATCTGCTTGATCCATTATCATTTTGAAATCATACAGTGGAAGTAAACACAGATTTCATCATATGTATATATAAAAATTAGTTTGGCAAGAAGACAGTACACTCACCTGATATTCTGTTTTTCAAAGGCTCTACCGACTAACCGCTACTGAACTTCCGATAATTTTGAACCTATTTATGACAGAACTTAAATTAATATTTTATGTAGAAATAACCTAACCCTGCCATGAAATCCTAATTTTCGAAATTTTCCTATTTCCCGCATTTTCTTTTAGAATATTATCATTTAGTTAACATCATTCCGTTACAGTTTAATATATATAAACTTTGTTCCTATAAACGATCTCATTATTTGTTTTCAACATTTCAACAACTTCAACGCTAGTAATTAAATTAACAAACATGTAATTTTAATGAGAAATGTTATCCACTCCCAATAGGTTGTCGACCTCAACACGAATTCCTTGATTTTTGCTTACTGCTGCCCACTGCCTAAGCGGACGATCCACCGCCTATGCGAATGAGCTCCTTTACAGTTTTGAGTTACACACTGACGGCCCACCGTCTAAGCGAGAAACTTCTACCTAGGCGAACTTTCTCTCATTCTACACACTGATCTACCACCGCCTAGGCGGACGCTCCTCTTCCCTTCTGCTCTGTTTTGTCAATTCCAGCCGACCACTCTCTCTCTCCTCACTAACTCCGGCAGTCACCACTACCAATTGCAACGATCACACACACACACACACACACACACACATACAGCAGCTCTCACACACACCATGAACAACTGATCGGAACACACACACACACACACACATTCGTTTGATCAACTACACACACATTGACGACAACACCAACCCTAACCAGAAAACATACACATACACCTGCACGACCAAACAAATAAAGAAATACACCCATACACATGCACGCAGCACACACACACACATACACAACAACACCCATGACGAACGGACGACGACGACCCACTGCAGGCAAAACAAAGCACATACACACAACACACATTGCCGGAAAATGAAACAACACACATACACACACACGGCAGCACCACTGACGGACTAGACCAACGCCAATCCCCTCTCTCTTTTCATTTTCTGATTCGGTCTCCTGTTAGCCAACCAACGCCGACCCACAGTCCACCGCCGACGATCCTCTCTCTCTTCCACTGACCCATGTCATTTCTCTATTCTTCTTTTCTCTTCTCGATCCTTCTTCCATTCTCTACTATATGTGTGTATGTATGTGTGTGTGTGTGTGTGTGTATATATATATATATAATATAGTTAATTTGCGCTCCCCTCCCCTCATGTTTGGTTAGGATTTTAAGTAAATCCATTTCTAGTTGTAATGTTTATAAAGTTTACAATTAGACTCCTAAACATTTTATATCACAAATTAAATTCCGAAATCCACTCTCACAGTTTTTGTTAGGATAGAAATTAAACTCATTCTGAATTTTTTTATGTTTTATGAAAATTTGAAATTTATCCCCTCAAATTCATAATTACCACCATCAACTCTGTTATTTCCGAAGTAATTTTAAATAAAACTTTAAATTAGACGTATACCCAAGGTCGGGGTCTTACATGGACTATGGCCGGTGGCAAGGGAGGTTGGCCTCTTTTATTTGAACTTGCCAATGATGGGGGTGATGGGAGGGGTTGGGAGTTGGCGTGGGAATCAGAAATATATTTAGACCTTTTAGTTTTTCATTTTTTCGAATATAGGTCCCCTTGAATTAGTTAGAACAAAATGACGAAAGTACCCTTATTTTTGAAGTAAAATGACACAATTATTCTTCATCTGTTAAATTTTAATTGCTGCATTTTAGTCTACAACCACAGGGGTAAGTGGTGACGTTCAAATCACAAGGGGATAAAGTGAAAATCATCCAAATCACAAGGGGTAAAGTATAATTAACCCTTATTTTTATTATTTATCAATTTAGGTCAAGTCGTGCCACCACTACCACTTGACTTTGTTCACTGTCGACCCCCATTCCCCCCCCCCCCCCAACAAAGCCCCTCTCCATCTTTGTTTAGCCACCACAAGATTGTTAGTGGTGGTGGAGACAAGGCTAGATCTATCCCAGATTTGACCATGGAAGTTGACGATCCTCTATCTTTCTTTTGTTCCCCCGCTCTCTCTCTCTTTCTCTTTCTCTGTTCGTCCATTACTAGATTGTCGATGATGGTGGTGGCTGAATTTGAACCAAATCTGACCATTGAAGTTGATGGCGAGATGCCAGAGCAGTCACCCAACAAAAAACCCACAATCAAAATGATTAGCAATCTCTAGAATCTCGAAACACTCTGAGAATTTGAACCCTACCGTCGCAAACTTGGTTTCAAAACTCACAATTACTAACAATCAAATCCGCAACAAAAACAAAAAAATCGACGTTAAAGAACTCTAATTTGGTCACAACACTAATGGATCATAAGAAGATTAAAGAAAGAAAATTTGTGGTGGCAAAGAAAAGTGCGAAGAAAGATAAAGCAAACCCCAGGATAGTTGGACCGAACTTTTATTATTGTTCGAACCAAATTTTCTTATCTAGATGAGTTAAAGCTCGTGAACAACTCGATACAATGACTAGGGGCGTTAGGAAACTGAACGAACTGATAAACCAAATTGCAAAAAAAAAAAAAAAAAACCAAAATCGAATCCCTTCAAAATAAACCGCCCGGTTCGGTTTTGATATAAGGAAAAATCGAGAACCTGGGGTCGGTCTATGGTTTTCATTGGAAATGTTATGCTTTAAACTGAACTGAGTTATATATACATACTAGCGTCACCCGTGCTGAGAGGCACGAGTGTAAAAAGATAAGAACTTAATTTAATATTATTTCTTTAATTTAATTACTATAAATTTATAATTTTGATATTATTACTAAATTTATTGTTCATATATTATTTCTATAATTTCAGTAAATTTAATGTCCGTAATTTTCATATATTATATTTTTTCTTTTATATTATTTATTTAATATAATTTTTGTAATTTAATGTTTTAGTATCTAATTTAATACTGCTCCTTAAAATCTAAAGGAGAGAGAAAGAACTAACCACATTGCAAAATAGCTTCAACTAGGCTTCTCGTGATTTCTCTTTGTTATGCTATTCTAATCTCTCCTTTATCTCCTCTATACTAGGCTTTTTATCTTTCTTAGCCTCTCATATGTTGCACATCTTCAATTAATTAAGGCCAGCATCTCTTGCCCTTCCAATTCATTCGATTCTTCCAATTTATTTCACCTTTACCGCTTATTCTATAAATATGAAGAAAAATGGAGATTGGGTTCCTCAAATTCACCCCCCACAATATTTCGCTGCTTCTTCCGAATTTTACTCTGACCCTACATATTCATTTGGTACACCAGATTTGTTGGCTTTGTCTCCTTTAACTATAAGTTTGTTTGTATGTAATTACTGATGAAAAAACTCTGAAATGTCAGTTTATCCCTTGACTTTTATTCCCATTCATTTTTCTCACAAGTTTTTGGTCTTTTCTCAAAAGAAAAAAATTCATGGGCGACGCTCCATCATTTGCAAATGATTTGCTTATTTGTGTATTTTTCTAGGGAAATTTAGCAAGTAGACTTAAATTAAGAATGTAATTACCAATTGATTTCAAGTGTTTAAGTTTGAACCAAACGATCCTATTGTCCACAAAGTTCGAACCATTTAGTCCCAATTTAAAAAAACGCGGAAATTAGTATTGCTTAATTTTCCCCTGCGTGAATTACAAAATTGAAATTTCCATGTTTAAATTTTACACAAAATCATTTTATTAAAATTAAAATCATAATTGTTGTACACATTTTTGACACAATTTAATTATATATTCTGATTCATCTAAATCATATTTTCATAATGATATCACATTCACTATTTTTTTTAGTTAGTTTCATATTCGTACATTCATGTTACATTCAACATGGTACTTTCAGAATTTTTAATTTTCACATTTATGTTACATTTAGCAGGTACTTCCAGAATTTTCAACTTTCACATTCATGTTACAATTAAGACGGTTTTATACATTATCAAAATACAGTTGAGTGTTACATTCAACATCCAAACCACCTTTATCATTTAGTCATGTTACATTCAACACGTTCATATAATTTGTGCTATTATCAACATTAATTGATGTTATTTCTATTACCTTAGATGTTATATTCAACGTTCACAGGGCATACAAATTATAGTGATGTTATATATAATATCAACATTACAGTTAATGTTATATATAACATTCACATGCACCTAATCTAGAATTCCAAAAAAAGAGAGAGATTAATATCTTATTTTGAAGATTATGATTTATAGATTATTGTGATGTAAGAAAATCATTGAACACAATGACAATTAGGAGAAATTATAGGTTTCAATTTCAGTTTCATTGGTAGTTTATTACCATATTTTGTTTCGTATTTTTAGGGGTGACAACGCGTATGGAAGGTGCATATTCATTAATAGGGTCAAATCGCACGATATAGAATATAACCGGTCATTTAATAGGGGAAAATTTGTCCGTAAATTATCATGAGGACTGATATGTACAAACTAAACCTCTTGAGTTCATTCGGTAGTTTTCACTACAAAACATGACTGCTCGATAACTATCCAATTTTTCTATTATCTTCATTGCTTGTGCGAAGAAAATGATGAAATAAAAAGTCAAACAAACAAATATGCTTATTTTTTATTTTTTTTATTTTTTATTATGGATATAAACAAGAGGAAAAGTAAAGAGGTTTTTATTTAATAGCTCATCTAGAAAAAAAAATCTTTTTAAGCAATTATATTATAATTTGGTCATTTCAAAAATATTCTTAGTATATAACCCTTTGACCGTTGACTATTATAATGAACAGAAATTTACATCCCTCCATATAAGATGGAGTAAATAGTAGAAACCTTAATCCCATCCTCCCTTTTTTCATACGCCTGCCTCTCTCTCTAACCCCTCCTCTCTCTCTCTTTTCTTTTTTTCTCTCACAGTCACAGACCGCTGCCGTTCTCACCGTTGGCCTCGCCGATGTTATCTAGCCTCGTCGTCAACCAGTGAAGGCCGCCGTGTTTGTCGACAAACGATGGCGAACAATGTTCCAGATTTGGAAATGGTGGCGAAAGACGAATGGCAAGTACGAAGACAGAGAACGATGCGAGGATGACGACGGAAATTTGAGCTTCGTCCAATTGAAGACGGAATTGGAAATTTGAGCAAAGAAGTTTCACAACCTCCGTTCTCCACCGTTCGTCTTTGTCGAAATTGGTAAATGGTGGTGCATAGAAATTCCAGTAGAAGTTCAATGGTGGTGTACAGAAGTTCCAGTAGAAGTCCTCTATTTCGCTTCCAGTTTAAATTCTAAGGTGGCGTTTGGTAACCGTTTCTGTTTCCATTCCAGCAGTGGGATGGGAATGAGATGGGATAGGATGAGAATTTTGTTTTCTTTATGGGAGTAGAATCGCATTTGGTAACGATAATTTTTTTTTTTTGTTTTGGGAAGGGAATTGTGTTTGGGCATTTTATCCTATTTTTTTTTTTTTTTTTTTTTCTGTTTTGGCCTGACGGCGGTGGCGCCGGCGCCGGCAGTGCTCCGGGCAACGGCTGGCAGCGGTGCTCCGGCGTTGGAGACGGCGGTGGCGCTGGCGACGCCGGCCGGAAGACAATGGTGCCGTCACCAGCGACGGCCGGAAGTGGCTGGGAAATTTTCGGCCGGCCGGCGACAGTGGCCGGCAGCGGCGGCGGCAGGGGGCGGTGGTCAGCGGCGGCGGGCGGTGGTCGGCCGGTAGGTGAATAGTAACCATGTGTTTGGGAATGGAATGGGAATAATGGGAAACAACTTTTTTTTTATTTCTCATTTCTTAAGAAAAAAATGGGCACAATTCTCAAATGGGAATAAAATGGAAACGGAAACAAAAATTACCAAACGCTATTCCCAAACAGAATTCCCAAAAATCTGGGAATAGAATGGAAATTTCTGGGATGGGATGGGTTACCAACGGGGCCTAAAGTTTCAATGGTCAAAGGGTTCATAATTACATTTTCACCCCTTATTTAGGTTTAGCTTTGATGTTTTTAATTTTTTTTTACCATTGAACTCTCTTAGATCTGGAATTTTCAGTGAACATTTGTTCAAATTCCAAATCTGAAATTTTTAGTGAACATTTGTTCTAAAAATTGGACTGAACATTTGTTTTGAAAATTTTAAGTGAACATTTATTTTGAGTGAACATTTATTCTAATTATTTTTTATTGAACATTTCTTTTCGATTTTGTTCTGAAATATTGAGTGATTATTCACACATAAGTATACATTGTTTTGAAATATTTGAGTGAACATTGAGTGAATATAAAATTAAGTAAACTAAAATATTGAGTGAACATTCACAAAGAAGTTTAAAAAATATTAGAATGACATGTTTCATAAATAAGGATAAATAGGAAGGGCATTTGTTGGAGTTTTTTTTTTTTTTTTTTTTTTTTTTTTTTTTTTTTTTTTTTTAATAATTTCTTTGAGGACTATAAACTTAATTATTTGAGTCAATGGTTTATTTTACAATTTTAGCATCTTCAAAGGACTAAACAATAAATTTCTCATAAATAAATAACTTTTCACCCTCTATTTTATGTAACAAAAATACAAAAACATTTTTGGGAGTTTCAAAATATTTTATTTTTAAAATAAAGCGTTAACTGTAAAAAGATTAATGATTAAAATATATTAAAAAAATCGATGGATATTTATTTATTTATTTTAAGTTTTATTATTTTTAAATTGTTAACTTTAGAATTGCCGTTATAATTTACTTTTAAATAAGAAAGGAAATGTAAGAAGAAAAATAACAATTCAATTGTTTTAGAACCATTTCGTATAGTATTTTCGTCCACCCATGTCTGTCCACCCACGTCTATACATAAGTTAATCTTGATTAGTTGCGATGAACAAATGGACTAATGAAAAAATGATAAATGAATTTTTTGTAAAAAAATATATTCTTTCCTTTGTTTATAGTGTTTTGATAAAACTACCAAAATCCAAATAAAAAAAAAAAATTCATTAAAGATTTCCAACGATGATGTCTCAACCAATATATATATATATATAAAAGAAAAAAGAAAGAATGTGGTATATTATATGGTACAACCATGACTAGAGATTCAATAAATAAATATTTGACAATCTAAATAACAAGAAATAAATAAACAACCAAAATGATGATCAAAGATGGGGTGAGCACTTATGATAGCAAATTAAAAGAATAATCTTTTATGGATGTAGCAACAAAAAGAGGGGCGAAATCAAGAGGCCTAAAAAATATAAATTGAATAAAAAATACATATCCCAAAATTTAAGTAGACTATTAAACAACCATAACATTTACAAACTAAAATAATATATAAGTTTATACGTTTTCTGATCATGAATAGCACGAAAAATAATAGACAAACTTAGTTGGTTATTTCTTAGAAATTCTAATATTCAATCTCTTAATTACCTATACTAATTATAACAACAAATTATTCCCCATTAAATTAAAAGCATTTGATTTAATTGATTTTATGTAACTAACCATATTAACAATTTGATCATTTAAAATTATATAATATTGATACTATAATCTCTTTTATCTATCCTCAAAAATTACATGTCGCACTCGATTAAGAAAACATGATAGCTGGTGTTGGGCTATATATCTACCCAAGATGGGGTAAATTGGGTAGATACAAAAATTTAAACTATTAAATTTTCAAACACACAACTTATCAATTTCCTTAATTGATTTTTATCTTGTATAAGAGCAAAAACATATTTAGCTATGTGCACATCCAAACAACTTCTTAAATAAAAATAAAAATAAAAGAGAACAACAACACACAACTATTTATCTTAGTTCGGTAAGTTAGTCTTACCTACATTCAGTCCTCCGAACTCCACAGGGCTTTCACAATCCATTAATCTTCTTAATTCCTTTCCCAGGTAGGAACCAAACCCTTACAATCATTTTCACAGGTTCATGATTCACCTAATTATTTTCGTAGGTTCAGAATCAAACTTTTACACTTTCATACTATTTCACCTTTTTCACAAGCGTAGGAAGAATCTTATATTTTTACTAGGTTGAAGACTAATCTAATTTTATTACAAGAGGAATCAAAACCTAATCCTCTTAAAAGGCTAAAGATCAAATCAAAATTTTTTCATAGGCTAAAGATCAAACCCGAACTACTCTAATTAAACACCACCACAAATATGTCTAATCCACTCACTCACAAATGCAAAAATTTACTAGTTTCATCCTACATGAGCTTCTACCACCACAAAAACATTATACTCAATTAATGTCTAAAAAACTATGTGATAGAACAATGTGTGAAATAAATCCGATTTAACTTAATTTAAAACACATAATATGTAATTAGATTTCGTAGGCAAAAATCTTTTCTTAAGATATGCAAGATTTTCAAACAGAAAAATAATTTTTCTAAAACAATTATTCAAAGTAATCAATTAGATAATCTCAGAAAATCACTTAAATAACTTGGAAAGATCTCATCGGGATTTCTCAAAAATAGATAAGATAGCTCAGTGAAGAACAAAACCGGTAATGAAAACTTTTGTACTCTCCAATCACAAACTCTTTCAAAATAACTATTTTGGAAAAAAATTCAGCAAAAATCATTCTGTTTTAAAAGTAGTGGACGATTGTTCTTGATTAATTAAAGTTGAAAATGCAAGTTTCTATAAATAGAATTTAAATTAGGCCTATAATGGCTAGTTTCCAAAAGATGAGACTAGAAATGACATTCTAAGACTCCACATATCATTTACTGTCAAGTTAGGTATATTTTATTTAGAAACACTTTTTTTTTTTTTGTTAAGAAACGACCCCTAAGGGATTTTTTTCAATGAAAACATGCATTACAGCCTAATGTGGGGAATTCCTAACTCATCATTGGGAAGGCAACGCCTAACATTGATGGGCAAGGAAATCTCACTATCAAAAATAGTACTATGCGGACTAACAATATTTGCAACGAAGTCTGCAACAAAGTTGCATTCTTGATATACATGAAAAAGTGTAATTTGAAATGATGCAAGGCAAAGTTGAATAGTTTGCCATTTAGAACTCAACACCCAATCCGGACAAGGGTTTTGAATAGCAAGCACAACGCCTCTGTTATTACTCTCCACAGCCAAAGGGAGGTAGCCATGTTTAAGGGCAATTTGAATACCATAAAAGAGGGCATGAACCTCTGTTTGGAAGTTAGAAGTGCAAGCTAGCGGATGGTGAAAAGATGGGAAAAAGTTACCGTACTGATCTCTAATATTTCCACCGATAGGTGTAAATTACCTATATATTTTCAATCCGAATTTGTTAGTTTTTTAGTATGTTTATAGTTATTTTTATTTGTTTTAATATGTTTTTATTCTTTTTGTATTAAAACATGTGCGTGGGGTGAAAAGATATGAAATTAGAGCATAAACGATCAATTCGTATTGAGAACGGTTAAAGAACGGTGGAAAAATGAGCAAGGAGACAAAAATCTGAAGGAAGCCCACTACCTAGGCGTTCAGACCACCGTCTAGGCGATGAAAATGCAGAGAAAACAAAATTGACTACTGACAGCCCACCGCCTAGGCGGAAATCCAGCAAAAAGTTTTCCTAGTCCACTGCTTACTCCACCGCCTCGGCGAACCTTAACCGACATAGTCCACCGTGGCCTCTACACAGTATTAGATATTTATTTTAGATATTTTGTTTATTTATACCCTTTTCCTCTCTTCTCCTTCACTACCCTTCGGCCATTACAACCTTTAAGGCTTAGGTTAGGATATAGAGAGAATATGGAAAGTGCTCAAACATATCCGAAGGAGAAGATCAACAAGCAGAGAAGGAGAATCGTTCGGTAGACGGTTTTAGCGGCTAATCTTCGGATATCGGCTAAGTTCATCCATTTTTCATTTTATTTCTTATCTTCTATGCATGTTTGAGCATGCTTAGCCTAGTTTTAATTATATAAACGGCTATGGTAATAGGTTAAACGTGGATTATATATGGGATTAATATCTTTTATAAAAATGTAGTTTTGGTTTAGTTGCGTTTCTTTGATGATTGTTCTTCAATGTTTGAGTGTGTTTATCATATTGTTTGTTTATTGTGCTTAGATTTACATATTGAGAATACGGAGTTTGACAAATCTCAGATTCGAACTAGAATAAACAAACGTCATGATCCAATAACCTGGTCGGGTTAGGATTATAGACAATCTATGACGTTGGGACAAGACTTACGTGACGTAGGGTCGTTAAGACGTTGAGAGGGACTTTTTCATTGATTCGAAGTCGTATATTCCTTCATCTTACACTTGGAAGAGGTGGCGAGAGAGTTTTAAAACTGAGATTGTCGATAGGGTAAACACAACGCATGAAATTAATGACGTTAGAAAAAGACTCACGTGACCTAGAGTCATTAATACGTTGAGAGTGACTTCTTCGTTGATTTGAAGTCACGTTATATCCCTCGTTTTATACTCGGTAGAGGTGGCGAGGGAGTTTACGAACTGACATTTTGTGTGCAATCAATGAGGTTGGGGCAAGACTCACGCAACCTAGGATCGTTAAGACGTTGAGAGAGACTACTTCGTTGACACGAAGTTGCATTACATCCCCCGTCTTACACTCGGGAGAGGTGGCGGATGAGTTTTAGATACCGATATTGTCAAATAGGTCAAACATCATTATTGTAAACTAAACGAAATGAAACGCGTTTAAATAAATAAAGTTAATCCCTAGATAATCTATCCCATAACTATATTGTATTAGTAATTAGTATAGTTAAAGTAGTATTTTAGTATTAGTATTAATTAATTATATTCCATTTTTATCGCCAAGATAAAGTTAGGTTATGACAATCACGGTACTCGATAGTAATCTGAACCAATCCTTGTGGATAAAATACCTAACTGAAAGGTCCATTATACTAAAACTTGATTCGTACGCTTGCGGTGAAAATGACAGCACTTAATTAGCAGCCACCACCCACCACAGGCCGCCCGACCTGTTCCCTGTTTAAAAGCACCATCGGCATTGATTTGTAAGCATCAGTCGGAGGGAGAAGCCATTGACATCGAATAGGATGTCGTTCAAGCCTTTTGATAGTAGCACACCCAAGCAACTCAAGAGTGTTTGAAGCAAAGATAGAATTATTAGATTGAGGAATGATCATGTGGCTGATTTTGCCAATCCAACGTTGAACCTTCATTTTAATGCTTTCACTTGACATTTTCTTCTCTTCATGAATCGCTACATTACGACTCAACTAGATTTCCCATACAATTAGATTCGGGATGAGATAGCCCAATTGGTGAAAAGACGACATGCCTTTTAACCCAGACTACAATAGAAAAAAGAATCTATGCAGCGGTGAATCAGGCGAATGTAGAACAATTGAGAGAAATAATGCCATACCTTGGAAGCCACATTACCAATAATGAATAAATGTTGGAAGTCCT